>MU227445.1:1190339-1203803 GCA_018584345.1 Thuja plicata
GGCCGGTGAAGGACTCATGCGGCTAGTAAGGCAGCTGCTGTATCAAGTTGTCACGCCCCAATTCCAATCTGCCATGGGTAGAAATCTTCACTGCAGCCATGGCATTACAAATATGCTACCAGTCTGCCGCGGGTAGTGGGTCTGCACAACAGCCGTGGCTTGCAGAATGGCCCGATTCCCTTCGGCAACCAAACACTCCAGCCAATGAAATTCGGACTCCAAACTAATCTAGGTTAAATTAAAGTCGGGAATGCGATCTCTTTTCTCTTATGGCAAATCGACCTCATTAGTGACAGCCACAGTTCAAAGGTGATTCAATCTTTAAAATTGAATCTTTCCTCCAGCCACAGATAGAATAGTACGAAAGAAAACAACCGATTATACTACAACAATCGATTACAGACAATTGATTATACGACAACAATCAATTGATTATTAGCTCAAGAAGAATCAGTCTTCGAGACACTAATTTGTCCCTTCAGCTAGGGCACAAAAGATTAGGAACAATTCCCTAGAACAATTTCAATAAACAATATTCGATATCCTTTCTTCACAAATGAGCCTGTATTTATAATACCTTGGTCTCCATAGTTTCCAAAAACCATCATCAGTTAACTGCTCTTCATAATATAAACTTCTCAATCATTATAATAATAATAAAGTATTATTATTATAATGTCGCCTTATTATTAATTAATAACAGTTATTAATTAATATAATTAATTATCAGATATAATTCTGATGATAATTCCTACAACACCTGCCATACTGACTGACCAACATGCTCATCACTGCACTGCCAAAAATGGCAACTGCCAAAAATAGACTTACTATAAATAGTAAGTCCCCAGCCCAAGGAACTGCACAACTGAAAATCGTCTGGAGAATTGACCACTGCCGATACTGCCCTGTCAGAAATAGAAACTGACCAACTGACTTACTAAAAATAGTAAGTCCAGACTTACTAAAAATAACAAGTCTGCCAACTGGGACCCTCAAAATCCTGCATCAGCTCATGAGGGTCATGATGATGAGTTGACCAAGTCACTGCCACAACCTGCTAAAAATAGGGTCATCACATTGATATACTCAGTTTGGAGGACTAAAGATTTGATTGAGTTAACTAGTTTGATTGACTGGTTAACTCGATTAATTGTTCAAATGGTCAAGATTGATATAATTAGTTTGGAGGACTAAATATTTGATTTGGAGTTAATTAGTTTGATTGACTGGTTAACTTGCTTGATGGATCGGTCAACTTACTTGCTTGTTTGGTTAACTAATTTGTTTGAGAGTCATCTAATTTAATTGATAGTTAACTTGATCATTGATGAGTGAAAGGTGGAATTCACCAAATTGTCACGAGTGCAACATGGGATTGGCTCATTAGTCAACTCATTGTGATTGTTGAGTGAAATGTGGGTAAGAATATTTAGGATTATCTATTTATTTTAAGTGGATATATGTCCATGTATTAATTAGGAGCTAATAAATTAATTAATAATGATTAATCAATTAATTAGACATGGGGTGATATAAAGGGGGAATGAGATTAATTAATGAATATAATGCAATCAATTAATTGACAAGGCGAATTACCATGATGAAGTTGATCAATTGGTTGTGTCATGAGGTAGTGAGAATAATTTGAGGACATAACTAGTTAATTGACAAATGATTATAAAATTGATTTGTTTGAACAATTGAGTTAGTCAACAACATGAGATTGGCGGATCAAATTGGATAATCACAACAAATTCAAGGTGATGAATTTCAAGTGTTTACACAAATCAAGGCTGGTTGCAAAGGACTTCGCGCAAAAATAAGGAATTGATTATGAGGAGACATTTTCTTCTATTGCAAAAATAAAAACAATTTGTTTGGTTTTAGACTTTAGTGATAGCAACATGTTTTGGTTGGGAAGTGCATTAGATAGTTGTAAAGATTGCCTTCTTGAATGATGACCTTTGGGAAGAAGTTTACATGTGAGAGTCACGAGGATTTGATTTTTTGCGGAAGGAACATTTGGTGTGTAGATGGAAGAAACTCTTTACGGGTTGAAATAGTCACTTAGGGCATGGTACAAAAAGAATGATAAGCAACTGGGAAAACAATTATTCAGTTAAGTCCCTTGAATCCCAACCTCTACATTACAAGGAAGGATAATGATTTGATAACTCTAGTTGTTTATGTTGATGACAACATCGTTATAGGTAGTGAGGTTGTAGATGACAATGTTGTTGAACTTGGAAATATACATTGTAGTTAGTGTTTAAATAATTGACAGTGTAATGAAAATTACTGCCGAGTGGTTGCTGGTGGTTGTTGACAGTTGGTACTCTTAACCAATTGCCTAGCTCTATATATGTAATTACTTTTCTTAGAAAGGAGCATTGTCATTTTTATATACATTACACTTTGGAAATAAAAGATAATATCTTCCTTCCATGTTGTTGTGATTATATGTTCTTTTTGGTATTGTTTATGGTAATGTTTTGGTACATTGTTTATTCTGTGTAATCAAGTTAGTCTCTTCAAGAGTAAACATTTTGGCGTTGTTACCATATGAAGCCTGGAGATCTAAACTGCACAGAAGAATGGCGACAGGTTGTATGGCAGTGTAAATGATCCAACCCTATGAACAGCCAAAAGTCTTTGAATTCGAAGAAGGAAATTCCGCAAAGGAAGAGTTGACACAAGACCTCATATACTTGTGGATAGTTTTTGTCAACTTGTACATTTGCAAGGAAGCCTTACACCGAGGGATTCTTGAGAGCAAAGTCCGAGAAGTTTTAACGATGAACGCAAATGTTGAGCATCTCTTGGCAACGTTGCTGCGTTTGCTTTCACATAATTGTAATGTCCCCATTTTTATGCGCATTGGAGTTTGAGGGATTTGCCTATATTTGACCCTCGTAGGCTAATCAGGATGATAGAGGGGGTCGTGTGGCAGAGCCAGTGGTCGGTTTCCACTTTGGAGGTTTGTGATGCCAGGATTGCTCTTCGTTTGAGTCAGATCAACACATTTACTATTTATAGTAAGTGTCTTTTGGGTAAGTCAAAGTTTCTATCTTTAGTAGGGCACTTGGAGAGTTTGCTAGCAGTATGGATTTGTGGTGACATTGACAGAGCTTCCAATTTGGGACTTACTATTTATAGTTATGGTCAGAGCTATTTTTGACAGGGGCACCCAGACTCATGGTATGCACAATGATTAACTCATTCTTCAGTTGGCTCAGTTTCAGGGACTTACTATTTATAGTAAGTTAGTGGATGTTAGAGAGGGACCCTTACTATTTTTAGTAAGGCAGTTGGGTGTACAATGGACATAATGGTTAACTCCCAGGTTTAGACAAAATTTAGAAATAATGATTATTTGTGGAGTTATGCTATTTTAATTATTAATAAAGTGATTATTTAAGTAATAATTATTAATAAAGTGATTATTTAAGTAATAATTATTTATAAGGTTAAAAAGTCACTTTATACCCAATGAGGCCATGACCCTTCATTAAAGTGACTTAAAGTGCAATTAATGGATTATATTTTGGAGGCCAAAACAGTAAAGTATTTTATGAAGTCAATGTGCACACAAGCTATATTATTTTAAATGATATTAAAGTGCATTGAGAATCCATGAATATGAGATCCCAAGTTTGAAGACTTATTATAAAGTCTTATTAAAAACATAGAAGTGGATTTAAAAGTGGGTTTAAATGCTATTAAGGAGATTGGAGTTATAAAAGCACATCAAAATGCAAATCAACCTCATTATTGATGATCATTTTTGACTTCGCTTCGTTTGTGTGAAGAAGAAATGGAAACAAGGCTTTTAGATTTCAAGCTTGAAGAATTGTGAATTCTTCTAAGTTTTTCAACATGAATTGGTGAAACACCCAACGAATTATGTCAGGTGTTGGCTTCAGTTCAGAGGCCAAGAATGAGTTTATTGTTGCAAAATTAAGGGTTTGAATGCTTCATTATTTATCAAAACAATTTGCAGTGATAGAAGGAATTGGCAGCCATTATTAATCAAGTTTCAAACATTTATGAGCAGATTTGTGAAGTTTATTCAAGGGTTTAAAGACATCATACATGTAAGTTCATGAATTGTAACTCCTAGGTTTTCTGGGTATTGTTGTTTTAGATAATAGGGGTTATTTAATGAACTGGGTTGTCAATATATTGTGAAAATTCTGAGTATTCAAGCTGGTATAAAAATCTGGAATTTTCAGCTATGTATTTTTAATGCAATTTCAGTTTTGAGTTAAAAAATTATTATTGTCATATCAAAACAAATATATCATTTGCATAGCAAATTAGTGGTTTGGCAGAGTTTTTAACCTGTTGGGGTTCTTACAGTGGTATTCGAGCAGTTTCCTGCCATCCTGTTGGGGTGGAATTTATTGTGTTTAATTGTTTGACTTGAGTGATCAACACTTTAGTTATTATTGCAGTCATGGACAGACACAAGAAATCTAGGAAACATGGAAATCAGTTAAACAGTATGTCTATTCTTAGACAACAGACAAATGCCATGATGAAAAACATGGAGAGACTGAGGCAAACTCAGGAAAGGCTTAATGCAAAACTTTCAGATCCAGCAACTGTCGCAAAAGCAACAAATTACTTGGTTTCTTTGTTCAATAGGTCCTCTTTACAGGGAAGATACGAGGAGAGACGTGAGTTTTTTACAGGTGAGACATCCAGAGATCTCCATGTTGAGTTTTCAGCAACTGCTGATTATGGTGGAGATGTTCTTGTGCTTAGTGGATCAACCACTAGTCCTATTTGCATACCTGAGGGTGTAGGCTCTTTACAGGGACATGTGGATGTGCCTGACTTGTTGGCAGATAGTGGTACTGAGCCACAGCATCTCGAGCCTGCAAGAGTTAGTGACATGGAACAGGTTGACGACATGTACACTACCATTGATGGCAGTTTTACATCAGTTGGTAGTAGTACCAGTGATACAAGGTCTGATTTTCAGGACAACAGTCCTTTATGTGAGCCCGTCGATGATGTTGTGGATAGTGTGAGAGTGGATGATGTTGTTGATACCACTATGGATTCTGACACCATAGACGATGGTGTTATTTTTGAGGACTGCAAGGAGTATATGAGCTCTGACAACTCTGATTTTTATGACAACAGTTGTAGTGTTGAGTCAGTATAGGAGACAACAATTTTTCCTGTTTGAGGCTGTGAGCATGGAGCTACCCAGTGATGACACTCATGATTGGAGTGTTACAGAGGAGTCTGATGATATAGATTCACGCCACAATGTTGATGATTCTCATGATGACATTGAGTCGTGTATGCAGCCAGAGTTAGCAGAGGGGTCTCAGATAGATGATGTTGATACTATCATTGTGGATACCTCTGACGTTGGGTGTGAGGATGACGTGTGCTGTAGTGAGTCTGGTTTTTTTATATCAGACATTGGGTGTTGACTTAGTGTTGTCATCTGGTGGTGATGGGTCCTAGGATCCTCTTTTACAAGATCTCACGGATGAGGATGAGGAAGCAGATGAGTGGCAAGAGTTTGTTACAGCTAGCGCTTCCTCTTCTTTAGATGAGGTTTTTGTAGAGGTACTCAGTAGCGATACCTCGTTGGTGGACATGTGCGAGGTTGTTAGCGCACATGAGAGTGATCATGAGGTGAGTTTGGTGGACACAGGTTTCCTACCACAGTGCGATCAGTGAGAGTGAGAGCGTACAGGGGAGCTAGGGTATGTAGAGACATTTTGTGTCCGGACAGATGAGGGTGAGTGATAGAGATATTTCTTCATCTCTTGAGCATTATGATGCTATCCGACAGTTGGTGGTTGTTTATGGATGGGGTGCTCCTATGGTAGATGAGCACGGTCGTAGCTACCTTTCCCTAGCAGAGATTCATTCGCTTCGAGAGGCTATTAGGATTCTGAGGCAGAGCTATGTACAGTTGGTAGCTGATAGAGAGCACCTGCTTGAGTGGGGCAATACCTGTTATGAGGCGTTGTTAGGGAAAGAGGAGGAGGTAGTTGAGCTCACCCATGAGCTTCAGGCAACTGTTGGGGTGTTAGAGAGCACCCAGTTGGCTCTTCAGGAGTCGCAGTTGCAGTTGGGAGAGGTGACTGTGGAGTTGGAGCGAGTTCAGTCTACTCTAGCCATGGATCCAGTTCAGTTACATATAGTAGTGGTTGGTGGTGAGTTAGCGTCCACAGTTAGTAGTGATGGATGTGTTGGGGACATAGTTACATCCATTTGTGGTACAAGTGCAGTAGTTACCAAGTAGGTGAGTGCATCAGTGGAGGACTACAAAGAGAGCTTTGTGGTACCAGGTCCTACAGTTGTTAGTATGATGACAGATGATATGGATCAGGTTGTTGAGAGGCCTGAGATGGTAGGAGTAGATTCATCAGAGAGTTGTGTGCCAGTTTCTGACATTACTCCCTTCGACTTACAGGACATGGACATGGTATCATCTAGTTTGGAGACTAGTTCTCATGGTGATTTGTTTCCTTCTGCCGGAAGCAAATCTATTACCTCTTCTCATACAGCTGATAGCGATAGGCAGTTGGTAGTGCCATAGTTTTCGAGGGATCAGTTGTGGATTGCAGGGGAGCAGGTTGATGCTTCTTTGTATAACTTCTACTGCACAGATTCGTTTATGGAGTACTTGCTTGAGAATCCGGTTTTGCAAGAGGTACCTTTCGAAGCTTTTGAGGGTACACTCATCTGAGGTTTGATATAGCAGTATGGATGATAAATCTCATGGTAGAGATATGCACGGGGAGAGTATGTAATTGGGCATCAGTACTCTCAGAAAGAGCCCGGGAGCTCCTTACTCTGCAACACAAGTGTTTCTATATGGCATCGCATGCCATCGTCTTGTTCCTCAATGCCGTGCAACTCCAGGTATTATCAAACGAGTGTGGTAATTACCAACCACTCAATTGTGTGGACCCGTCCACACCAGCTATCTTTTGTTGGAAGAGGCGATGACAAGAACTGCAACACAAACAAGAATCCGACAATGGAAGTAGTGCAGAGGAGGAAGGCAACATTGAAGTGTTTCGTGTCAGTGTTAGTTCCGCAGATGTAACTTTGGTGACTACAGGAAGATACGAGGATGACATGGACAAGAATATCACTGCAGCTACCTTATCGGCCACATCTGTGGTAGTATTCCAGTTGGCAACATTACTAGTACAGTCACTCATAGTGCCATCACCACTACCTTCCATAACACTAGCAGAGGAAGTCCCTTCCATGGCACCAACCGAGGAAGTTCTACCTTCACGGACGGTAGCACTAGAGGTGTGACTGTCAACACCATTGGAGATACCACAGTCTGGGGAAGTGGAGGTACCATTGCTAGAGCCTCCATTCAGAAAACCCACTACAGATGGACCAATTGTGCCAACCAAGGGTGCAGAGGGTGAGGTAGTTGTGCCAGCTGAGGGTGAGATCCATTCCACCGTTGACTCATGGTTAAAGTTGCTAGGAATTCCACCAGAGGCTCTACCACTGCCAATTGAGGCTCTTGGACTACTCTGAGAAGTCATGGGGACGACGAGGGATGATGCGGAGAGTGAGAAGTTCACTCAGTTGCAGCAGAGGAGCACCTTCACAAGACAGTAGAGCCCACTCTAGTGCCACTTTCGCAACCAACTGGGTCATTGTCGGGAGAGTGGGAAGATATTGTACTACGACTGGACAAGTTGAACCCCCATGACCCCCACAGTACAATCTAGTGGTATGCACACCAACTTGAGGAAAAGGCCTTGTTTATTGGAAGGGTAGGGGAAGTCACGAGAGGCTTTGACATTGGGCAGGTTCCCCTAGTGGCACATGTAGCGGAGAGGCTTCTCACATTCATGTAGGTCCAGTGTCACAAGGAGTTTGTTGAGTGCTTCACAGTGAAGGGATGGCCGCGGATAAAGACAAAAGAGATGAAGGCAGCTTGGTAGCCTCCTCGACTGCAAGTTGGTGGTCGCCATAGTTGAGTCCTCTATGTGTTGCATAGCATGGAGATATGTTTCAAGGAACTATTTTTACTTTGTAACCGCCTTGCAGTTGCACTTGAGGAGTCCAGTACATTGAAGGACAAAGTCACTCAACAAGTGGAGCAAGAATGAAAAGCATTTTTTAGTTGCCCGAGAAGAGCAGGACACAACTTGCCCAAGATCACTTTTGGGTCACTGCCTTGTAGAATAGAGTTGCGGAATTACGAGAGAAGTTGGCCTAGAAAGAATTGTAGTTGACATAGAGGACTTCTGAGTTGACTGCCACATAGGAGTAATTGAAGGTAAAACATGAGGAACTAGAGAGAATCAAGAAACAAGTGATGGAGGCAGCATATATGGTTGAGGCATCTAGGGAGCAAGAAATGGTGGCTAACTAATGCTTCCAGTGCCTACAGCAGGAGTCCCACCTAGCCACACCGACTTCTTTTGCTATAGGGACGTCTTCTCCCCCTCTTCTTAGTCTTTCTATTCTTCTGTTGTTTTTTTTGGGGGGCTGATGTAGACGACAGTGTTGCTGCACTTGGAAATAAACATTGTAGTTAGTGAATAATTAATTTGTTGTGTAATTGTAATTACTTCTAAGTGGTCGCGGGTGGTTGCCGATAGTTGGTGCTCTTAACCAACCATATGATTCTATATATGTAATTACAATTCCCTCAGAAAGGAGCATTGTCATGTTATATACATTACACTTTGGAAATAAAAGACAATATCTTCCTGCCATGTTATTGTGATCGTACTTTCTTTCTAGTATTGTTTATGGTAATGTTTTGGTACATTGTTTACTCTGCGTAATCAAGTTAGTCCCTTCAGGAGTAAACAGAGGATAAAGCAAGTGAACAATTAAAATCAGATTTATGTATCACTTTCAGACTTTACAAAGACATTCTCAGATTTTGCAATATCATTCACTGTCACACTCAGATTTACAATATCTTTACATCTGCAATCTTATTAGTTGCTTTTTAGAAGAACCAAATATTGCTTATAAATGATTCATACACCCTCAGTGCACTATCTTCATTGAACCTCAGCACCTCTAAATAGCGTGTCTTATTTCCATCGGGTGGCAAGACAGTTAATAACTGTATGGAAAGTTTTTGAGCATTTCTTTGGCATACTTAGTCTGAGATAAGAATATACCTTTATCTAACTATAAAACTTGCAACCCAATAAAGAAAGAAAGCTCTCCAATCATAGACATTTCAAACTCAGTTTGCATTTGATTAGCAAAATCTTTGCATATGTTGTTATCATTACCACCAAATACCATAATTAAGTAATTAAGTTGATGTTGAATTCAGAACACCAATACAAAGTAGCTGCAAAATCACAACAGAATGTGGTTCACTTTCTATTTATGAATCTGGCTAAGATTGGTCTGCAGAATATAACATGTGGGGAATGAATGGGCCATTTTGTGCTATTTTCAATATTTCATGTTTATTTCTATTCTGTATGTTTTCGTCTTTAAGTGGAAGGGATTTCCGTTCACATGGTTTAGCTTTTTGATATCATACTTCTCTTGATATTTCTTGCAATATCTTTGATCTCGAATAATTTAATGTGATTCAAGTTTGTGTAGACAACAAATATTAGGAGTCAATATATTGACCTATGTATTTGGTATGTTTCTGATATTTGATCACATGCAATTTGAGATTAGGATGCCCTTGATCGCTTATGAATAATTACCATTTAAGACATTGGAGATAAATTTATCATTTATGTATGGAATTTATTCTGAATTCAGGTAGCAGCAGCCATGTGTGCCATTGTACCTGTTTTAGGCAATGCTATAATGAAAGCTACATGCTCTGGTGAGGACTGATTGCATTACTTTTCTCCTTTTATTTGATTGTAAAAATTATGTGTTTTTTAATTTATAGGAGGAAAACACAGCATCACTATACAGCTTGAGACGACATTGAAGTTTAGCAAAAAAACATGAACATGCTGACCCTCTTAATACATATTACTGTTAAGCTACATTATTAATTTTCCTTAAGATTTTAGTATGTATGCATTGATTGTTTTATTAACATTCGTATGCTATGTTCATTACACCCTTTTCTATTGTTTGGAAACTGCATTTTCTAGAATAGAAATAAAAGAAACCTTTATGAAGTGTTCTTTGATAGTGAACTTTTTCTATCAGTAAAGACAGTGAACCTTTCTATCAATAAGGTATGATATAGTAAGCCATGGACACTTACTTTATTTATGGTTTGACACTTTTTTAAGGTCCTAAGTAAATTATTGTACTAACATTACACCATAGGTACCTGAGCTATACGCTTTACTTTGGAATTTGGAATACCATAAAATGTTTAATATTTTCCTACACGGCAAATGAAAAGTTCAGATTGTTAAGAGAAATAATTGCTGTGCTTCAAACAGAGATAAACATGAAAGTTGAAACAACACTTCTGGAAAACCCCCAATTTTGAGGGAAAACCAGTTTCAGTAGTGGCAGTGTGTTTTGCTACTCACCTTTGTTACTTTGCAAAGAGATAATTACAGCAACTAGCAATCTTGCTTCTACTTATTCTTATTTCTCCGACAAGAACAAAACTTGCAATAATTCTTGAATTCTCCAACCACCAACAATTAAATGATCTAACAAAAGCCCTTAGTTATAGCTTTTCTCTTGCACAACTGGGTTTTCTTGGGTCCTAGATGAAGGTCAATAGTCATTGGATGTTGAACTGATGTTTGTATGGTTCAAGTTTTGAGTTTTATCATTGGCATGGTTGTGAACAGTAGGGCATCTACGATGTGGTCTAGAGTCTAGACTCTAGTGCACTTTTGCTGTCGTTTGTTTGATGTAGTGTTGTTTGTGTCTAGTATAGTTTGCAACATTGGCAAACATTTGTCCTTGTATTTGGAACTTGTTTTTTGTTCACGTTTTCTTGTTTTCATGTCTTCCGAATCCTTTTGGATAAAACCTCTCTTCTTAAGAAGGCTTTTGGTCTCACAAAAGCTTATGAGACATTAATTGAGGAAAGAGTTCTCCTCCTCTCTCTTTTGAGTACCACTTGGCCTGGCCTTCCTTTTGATCTTTCAGTCCAATCTTCCAAATTTCTAAATTCTATATCTTGTTCCTTATTTTTTTTTTCTAGTACCATATCCTCATGGAGTATTGTCCCTTCTCCTACACTTAAGTCTTCCAAAGAGGATTGTACTTGTTCACCATTTACAACTGAATGTAACTACATAAAAGAAGGAAGATCAAGTCTGAATGCATT
The DNA here is from genome assembly GCA_018584345.1 of Thuja plicata. NCBI lineage: Eukaryota > Viridiplantae > Streptophyta > Pinopsida > Cupressales > Cupressaceae > Thuja > Thuja plicata. The sequence goes on from MU227445.1 coordinate 1,201,600, forward strand.
TTCACATATGGCCTCCAAAATTGTGAAGGGTCCATACTTCAATGGCTTAATTTTCTTGGCTTGTCCTTGAAGTCTTTCCTAACCCAAAGAAAGCCAAACTTAGTCTACCACTTTGAGTTTGTGTTCCTTTTGAAATGGATCATGTGTTTCTTTATACATTTGTTGTGTTCTTTTCAATTGTTTATTACATTGTTCTATCTCCTGATGAGCTATACAAAAGTATTGTTGATTTCCTTTGTCTTGCTGTTTGTTTTTTGGGTGAAAGGTTGTGCTTTTCTTCAGCTTGGTGTTCATCATGCTTCAAAATGTAGAGTCCGAAATTCACCAATAGACCATGTATCCTTATCATAAGTAATGGACCTAGGTAGCCCAAAATGTATTGACACATTGCTAAAGAACAATTCAATTTCTTCTTATTAGGATAATAATAGTATATTAGAATAATTACGCTGAAGGCATTTTCTATATGAGATGGACGAGCTAAACTAAGCGATCGATGGTGTAAATAGCTCAAACAGACATGGACGACCATTGTTTTCATCCGGATCGTTAGATTTTGGTTCCTTTTCAGTGGTCGGTTTGGATGTGTTGTACTTTTTCTGCCTCCCCATAAATTTGGTCAACATGGCTTTCCGTGGGTTCGCTATGGAAATGTCGCAGGCACACCTATCACTCAAGTTTTGTCCATGCCGTCTTCAATCACCATTCGTCACATTCCATCAAAGTTGTGATGTGGTACATCTCCATTTGATGCTTGAGATGATGAAGCGGAACCACTGTGGTCTGACGACTCAACCAAGTACGCAGGTCAAGGTGCTACAATGAATTGCCATACGCATGAGAGTGGACATCAACAGTTTGTATTGAGATTCCACCACTTTCTTGGTACTCTGTGCTCCTAACCGTTGGCTCACTGTTATTCTTCTTCTTTCTATGGAGAAGAGAGAGCAGGGCAGGGCTTCCTTTGCCTCCTGGACGTCCTGATTGCCTATTTTGGGAAACCTCTTTCAATGGGGTAAAAGCCCACACAAATCTCTCTATTTCCTTTCTCTCAAATACGACCCTTTTATTATGGTAAAATAAATGAATGTGTTATTAAACAATGACCATGAATGATCAATATATACAAATACATAAGAGAATGTTTCTATAACGAACAGGAGAGAGGAAATAGAAACATCCTGTAGAGAGAAAGAGAAAGTTTCTATAACGAACAAGTTTATATGGAAACATTACAAAAAGGAGTGATCATTAGAAAAAGACGGAAGAGAGTAAATTAGAAACTATCTAGTTTATGGAAACATTACAAAAAGTAGTGATCATTAGAAAAAGACGGAAGAGAGAGTAAATTAGAAACTATCTAATATCTATTATCGTAATACCCTCCCTTAATGGTCAATCTATCTTCAAAAAATGAAAATTTGCATGTCCTCAAAAAGCGTAAAAGGCAACCTCGGGTTGATCAGAGAGGTCTGCAGGTTCTACAATGTTGGCCTGTGGCTGGGATCCACCCTGCTTCCGTTGATCAGAAGCAAACTGGACTCGAGTCGCATCGACAATGGTAGGACGACTCTCGGTACCTTGAACAAGCGCCTCAAGGCGACGGTACTCAAAAATCGTCAACATGCACTGCTTCTAGGTGTTGTAGTTCTTGCTGTTAAAACGCTGACTGCCTTCCAACATCAAGTTGGTGAGAGATGCCATTGCACGTTTTTCAATGAAAAAGCGTGAAAACATAGAGATGGTACAAAGTTTGAGGTAGATTGACGGAAGACCCAAAAAAATTGAAAACACCTAGAGAAGAGCACTAAAAACCCAGATAGAATTTGCTGTCAAATTCTAAATTCATTGGCTCAGAAAATGAGGCACGGAAAACGATGCACCCAGAAAAAAGAGACTGTCCCAGTTGAGTTCTTGAAAAACCCACCAAGAATCTGCAAGTAGATTTCCAAGACGACACAAAATCTGAGAGTTTTGAATGAAACCCTAGCCGCTAGAAAAGAATCAAGAAATTGCAGAGATTTTGAGGCAGACCCGATTCTTCAGTAGAAAAAAAACGCGAAACCCTAGTCGGGTTTGAGGAAAGAAAAAGATGCAAATTTTGAACACACTCAGGCAAAAAGCTTCGAAAATCTTGAACTAGTAATTTCAAAAAGAAATTAAAGATTTTCGAAGAGGCCAGGAATTTGCTCTGATACCATATT
>MU227445.1:1245383-1281234 GCA_018584345.1 Thuja plicata
CACTGAATTCAAGATCTTCCATACGCTGTCAAGTCCCTACTACCCTCGGGCGAATGGTCAGGCAGAGGCAACCAATAAAATTTTGGTCGGAGTCATTTATAAGTCGTGCGGTGTTGAGGGTGAAGACCTGGGGAGAGAGGTTACCCTCTGTGTTATGGGCCTACCGGACTTCCTACAAGGTGACCACCGGTCAGACACCATTTCAGTTGATGTACGGGCAAGAGGCAATAGTACTAGCTGAGTTCATGGTCCCAAGCCTTCGGATAGCTATCGAAAATAGAATTGGAGACATGGAGAGCTTGAGGGAAAGACTTTACCTCTTGAATAAACTGGACAAAAAAAGAGCACTGACACAGTGGGCCACGGAAGCAATGCAGCAACGAAGAAAACTGTGGCATGACAAGCACCTTCACCGAATGCAATTCACACCAGGCCAGTTAGTATTAAAATACAATGGGCGAAACGAGATTAAGCCTGGAAAATTCAAAATTAAGTGGGTAGGACCCTATAAGGTTCGAGAGGTGGCAGCGAACGGGTCGGTCAAGCTATGGACTCTAGATGGACAGGAAATTCAGGACGCTGTCAATGGTTCAAAACTCAAAGTGTACCATCAGAGGCCGGAGGCGCACAGGCAGCAGTCGGGTAATAAAAAAAAAAAAAAAAAAAAAAAAAAAAAAGACTACCGCACGGTGAAAGCCACCGCACGGTGGACTCACCGGATGGTGGAAGTCCACTGCACGGTGGTTCCACCAGACGGTGGAAGTCCACCGCACAGTGGTTCCACTGGACGGTGGGAGGCCACCGTCGGCCGTCTCACGGCTTAACACATAAACCCGCGTGCGGCGTATAACACAAAATGCCGTCGGCACAGGGTACCCAAACAAAAAAACGCACGGGGGGAAAACTAAAACAACAACGGTCGTTAGATAGCAGCGCCGTGGGTTAAGAACCATGCGAAGGGAAGAATAAGAGAACAGCGCCAGACGTTTCCCAAAGAACAACACCGAGGAAAGAGAGAGCGCAAGGTAGCATAAAAGAACAAGCCACCGTAGGAAGCAGTCAACTTCCACACATCAGCGGCCATAAGCGGAAGACAGCAGCCGTGTCCAAGGGAACAATGATGCCCAGCCCGCGGGCAGAGAACGCAGCCATCCGAGATTCTTATATCTTAGTATTCATGGCTGTCTCGGTTTAGTTCGATGAATAGTTTGTTAAAACAGTCGTGCGCATCCTCGATCTCGAGCGGCTCGCAGTTGAACATAAATCTAAAAGATTTGTACAGTTGGAAATAAAATTCAGAAGGGAGGGCGGCCGAATTTTCCTTGGTAGAATTGCAAGGGTTTCTGATGGATTGAAAGGCAGAGGTGTGTTTTGGCAATATAGAGGAGAGTAATTAGGCGTGGCTGTATGGTCGGCAAAACCAAGTGCGAAGTGTTCCGGCAAGCGTAGGAGGCGGATAGATCTTGTGCAACCCTAACCGTTTTGCAAAGTAGTTATGGAATCTGCAGGGAAAAGGAAATGGAAGGCTCAGTTGGATGACAACTTGAACACGGCGAAGAAGGTAAAGGTTTTACCCTCGAGTGTACAGGTGGCCGGAAATATGGGCAAAGGAAAAGCCACACAGAAGCAACAAGTGACTTATGAATCTGTAGCCTTCGAAGGACTTAATGGCTTGGAGTGCCGGAAATGGTGGCAGGACACACCGGACACAGATGAAGTGAAGAGGTTATTAAGGCATGCGGGTGTACATTGGGCGATTCAAATGCCCTTGTTTCCTGTGAAAAAATTCGAGCCTACATTGCGGGTAATGATAAATACCTATGACAGGCATACACGGAAAAGTACATTTGAGTACAGGAAACACATGGTTACAGTTTCTTTTGGTCCCACAGACTTCACTTGGGTGTTTGGCATTCCTGGACGGAATGGGCAAAAGATAGAGATCAAAAAACACAAGATGACGAAGGAGGGGAAAGAATTTTGGATCCGCCGCATTTCTCGTAACCTCACCCAAGCTAAGATGGATTCTATTGTTCGGGCAACAAAGGGCCGTGGCATTAAGGAGTTCGTGGCAAAGGGCCCATGGAGATGCATTTTGGATGTGCTGAAGAGCAGACTTACCGGGGCCAGTAGGGCATCAGACATCGCCCTTCCACAGATTGTCCACATGAATGGCCTAATGAACAGTGTGGTCTACGATTGGGCAACTGTATTATCAGATAGAATGTACGAATTCATGACTTTGCAGCACCGTACGTTCCACATGCCGCACCATGCTATTGGGTTGTTCCTGGAGGCTACTCTCACTATGCCGCTGGAGAGAATGGAATTAGCGCCCCAGGGGAAGTTGGCACCCGGCGAACCTCCTGTGTTTTACTGGAAATACTTGGACACTGGTGGGGTGCAAACAGGGCAGAAGAGGCCACGACGGGTTATTGAGTCGGATCGGGAGGATAGTAGTAGAGCGACCACCACGGAGGATAGTGACTCCGAGGCTGCAGAGAGTGATTCTACAGGGGAGGAGGCCGTAGTACGATTTGCACCACCTCTTTTATCATCTTCAGCCACACTGGCTCCTACAACGGCACCCCTTAGAGAGGGAGTTGCCGAGTCCGAGGTTGCGGGAAGCACAACCAAGGACCAGCCAGTTGAACAAGGACAGTTTGGGCTGGCAGCCGTCGGGGCTCCCACCGTTATCCATGTGGACAGTGTTTCGCTCGACGATCCACCACCGTCAGCCGGTCCTTCCAAGAAGACTATGAGCTCCTGGCTTCAGAAAAAAGTTCGCCATGACAGTTGTAGAGCCCACAGGGGTGGCCATTCTATCTCCCCACCGGGAGTTACCGTAGGAGGAGGTGCCCAAGGAGGTACAGGTTACCCACCCACAAGGTGGGGACGAGGACCCTATTGGAGCGATAGCAGATGTGATCGAGGAAGGCACTTTAGGTCAGGGAGGGGCTGACGCCAGGGAGGTCCTGGTGACGGAGGTGTTGCTGTCAGAGAGGGTGGATCCCTTGGCCGACCAGGGAACAGGGCCAGATGGGGATGTGGAGGCATCATTGGCTGACCTAGTAGTCCAAGGACGTCGGATGGTGGCCTTAGGCGAGGCTTAGTCCCTTCAGTCAGTGACTTCTGAGTTGCGCCGTCTGTTGAGTTTTATGTAGCACGAGTGCCCACAGGTGTTTGGGAGTGCTTTGGCCAGGGGTCGTGGCCTGCTACAGAGACACAGGAGATGCGGGAGGCATGGTCTCTTCCGGTGCCAGTGACAGAAAGTGCAGTTCAGAGTCTCACTCGCCAGATTGAGCAGGTGTTCTGTGAGGGTTTCTACGTCTCGGCTAGGAGGGAATCTGCCTTGGTAGCTTCAGAGAGTGCTCAGGAGGAGTTAGCTGCCAGGTTGGCGGTCGTGGAGCGAGACTTAGCCCTACGGACACAGGGGATGGACGCAGAGGAGGCATCTTGCATCGCCTTAGAGAGGCAACTGGCCCAAGCGACGGAGACATTTGAGCATCAGCTGGCTACAGTTACTTCTAAGAGACAGCTTGTGGAAGCTAGTTTGGCTGAGTCCCAGCAGGTAGTTGAGGCGCAGCTGAAGGACCTTCAGGAGGCTGCTGTGATGGTAAAATCCGCGCTGGAACTTCAGTCAGTTACCGAGCAGCGGTTGGCAGCACGCACGGCACAGGTGTATGAGCTTCGTTCTCAGTTGGTCCAGCCGGCCTCTTCTGCTGCAGGGCACCCTTCCTCTTCAGGGACGCTTCCTCAGCCCCCTACTTCTACTTCTTGATTATGATTGGGTAGTTCATTCTTCCTATTTTGTTGTGCTGTCCCGGACATTTTGTTGTCGTCCGGAGACGACTTTTCTTTAGGGGGGATGATGTTAGCCATATATTGGGTAGGCCGACGGTTACCACCGTCGGTCCGTTACTTCCGTCCGTCGGGAACGGTGGCGATGTTTGATCGCACTGTTTCGAGGTTTATATATATGCTTTGTACTTTGTAATTAGGACATCAGGTTCTTGTGGCTAATATGAATGTACTTCAATGTTGATGATAAATAGAAACTTTGTTAAGAGTCTTGTAATTCATTCCTGTAACATCTATGCTTAAACTTGGTTACCCCAGCGGGTAAACACCTAGGGTTGGGAACCACCCATGATTGGGGAACCACATGTCTACTAGGGGGCTGGCTTGTGTCGGCACTCTGGTGGGACGAAAAACCCCTCTTAACACTGGTGGGCACCATTCACCATTAGTCTGGGCTTTTGGCGTAGTGGTTGCCTTGCTTGGTAATATCCCCAAACAGGATATTTTCTAAAATTTTGATTTCCCCCCAATTTCTTATTTTCAAATTTGATATTGAAGATAACCACAAGAAAGATAACTGTACCTGATATTAATTTTTTAAAGACAAACAATTTCAGCTGCAAAATTGAGATATGATAAGTATTGCAACTTACATGTTCAACAGAGACATCCATTTATTGTCAAATTTTGGAACATGCCATGACTAGGTTTTTATCATAGAGATTACAATGTGTAGAACAAAAATTCAGAGCAAAAAGATCTGACATTTGACTCTAACAAATATAGCCGATTTTGATGAAGAAAGCTTGCCAGTATTGCCAATGCTGAGCAAAATTCCACAATGCACAGTAGAATCTAAGTGCAACCTTTGAACTTTTTTGCAAAGGATGTGTGCTGACTTTGCTTGGAAGCCCACTCGGAGCATAGGGAAGCCCAACTTTCCTTAGTTGATTCTGCCACTAATCACCACTGTAAATTGCCTCAGACACAGAATCTCCACTCGATAAGAAACACCTTGAATCCCAACTTGATGAGCGATTTTGAAAGAATGTTGACGGTTCCTCTCCAACCCAAACTTTGCTCAGGAAATACATGTGATCAGAGAATTGAAATAGTTACTAGGGCAATCTTTACTATTTTCATCCCACCAAGAATATTTGTTCGCCCAATGATATGAAGACAATGCACAAATATAAAAAATGGAGTATAGTTGTGATGAAATATTGATACAAAAGCAACCTTTGCCTAGCTAAATAATTTCCACGGCATTGAGGAAATATATCTCTCAACAAATATTGAGTGCTGTTTACTAAAAGTCCATGGCTTTTTGGGATCTATAATTTCCACTGCAACAATAAAAATAGAGGTTTCGAGTACCACTATAGAAAAATAAACCAAGATGAGGATCATCCCCCACAGAATACTACACCAACACTATGAAGGTCCGCCCAAAAGCAAATATTAAATCTCTTTAACAACCGCAATACATTAGAAGTATGCTCGGCAAATATTATTTCAAGAACCTCACTCACCCAGCCATAAAAAAATTATTTTCCCTAATAATAATCTCCACGTATTGGCTCAAACAAATGTTTAGGGCATAAAAATATCAAACCTTATTACTACTGATAATACTCAGAAATATATAATATTCAGAATACAATTACCAAGTCTCTGCCAATATCTTTTATTTTCTGTAAATTTGTCTTCGAAGGAAGACTTCACAAATTTGGACCAGTTGTGAACTCTGTCGTGAATTCACCTCTCCGAAGAGCCAGGTTTTTGTCCAACCCTTCTATAACTCTTGAAGGTTTTCTTTTCGAAAATCACAAATGTTTATCACATCCAAAGCATGCCCAAAACATCACCAAGATCCCCCTTGTAAAGATTTCTAGGGAGTATCTAGAAGTTGGGCCGACTTATAAATTAATAATATTTTTGGAGAACTTTTATAAAGTGACATTTAATAATGTTTTATTATATTATTATTATTTAATTAAATTAATAATATTAAGTTATCATTTAAATATTTTCTTTATTTTTACAGCTCAATAAAAATTAAAATTAGTTAATGTCATCTTAAATATTGGGGACATTACAATCTGCAGTTAATTCAACATATGTAATAGTGGAAGCTACCAGAATATGCAAGGAGTAACAGTTATTCAAACCTAGACAATTAATAGAAATCTCGATCAGCAAAATATATATAATTTTTTATTATTACTTTATAAATCCATAATGATTGGGAAAGTGACAAAAATTAACAATTTACCCTACGGTAATTCACAGCACAGCAATATCATAGAGCATGGACTGTTAGCGGCTAACAATGATCCTTAATTTGCTATGATAATTCTTCAGATTTAGATGATCATAAATATTAAGCAGTAGAGATCTTAATCACCACAATATGAATTAAATTCCAGATCACAGTATATAAACATTAACTAGTGATATGATTCAAATAGCCACCAAAAAAATTTACAATAGTAATCAGCAATTATAATAACCAGAATAGAGTGCAGAATAATTGAATGCTATCAAATGAATATTCAGTGTACAGTTAAGGAATAACAATAAATACAGAATGAAGGTGCCACATAAGAATTATTATCAAACTTACAAACAATTAGCTAACCATCCAATAGAAGTGGCACAACAAATGTGAATATGTTCGCCTCACAAAAAGGCTGCTGAAAACTGCAATGAATTTGCCAACCTCAACACTTACTTGCCAAAAGGCTGCTACTTGGCTGATATGAATTTCGTCCTTGAGCTTGGGCTTTTTTGTCCCCGAACCACTTTGCCTGCAAATTGTTTTTGTCCCCTAGATCCTGCTACAAAAGGATTGTCTTTGAAATCTCCAATGAAAAATTGGCTTAATGAAAATAATAGTTTGGGTGCAAAATGAGGTTGCTAGAATTTGCCTTTATAGGCATTACTTTTGGCCCCTTATTTAAATTACTTTACCCCACCAAAAATAAAGTAAAAAGTATTTAATATTAATTAATATCATAATTAAAGAGTACTTTATTGGAGTGCCCAAGTAAAGCAATAATTGGGCCATAAGTTTCAATTTTTTTGCTAGTCAATCAGGAAAGGGACATGACACTCAGCCTTACTGGATACAAACCCTTGCAAAAAACAACCTACTGAAGTTCCACAAGATGCACAAACACCAAGTGCGAAATGTAGGATTTTCGAATTGACTCTAAAACTCTACCCAAGACCTTTGGCAGTGAAATCAATTATTAACAAAGTTTTTATATTAATACTGAAAATGAAAACCCAAATGAATAGAAATTGACATTATCATTGGTGGTGCAAATATGGGCTCACCAAGAGTTCAAGATTGTCCAAGAAGAGTCAATTTTTCTTTTTGTAACATCCAAATTGGTTATGCGAGGCCAAATCTACAAAGGTTCAAAGTTGGGAGGTGGTTGCTAGATCTAGAAGGTAGCTGCAATATTGGAGGATTTTGGATTAAAACAAACCCTACCATCGTGTTTAGAAAGCCCAAGAATCCTAAGATCGACTGTCAAATTGTCAAAATCTGAATACTTAGCCCAAGCGCCCAGGGAATATTTTCGCCCGCACTTGCCATATAGACCAAAAAAATAGATTTTGTTTTCTAAAATACTTTTCAAAATTTAGAGTTAAATAAATAAAATATTTTTTGGTAGGGTATTCTTGAGTCTATAGCAGCGTTCTAGGACTCGCCGCGAGTCATGCGGGTACCTCGGGTCAGCGAGTCGAGCCACCCTCGGCAGGTCAAAATGACCTTGACCCGTGACTCGGCGGGTCAGACCATCTGACCCGCATGACTCGCGGAGTCAGCGAGTCAGGTTGCTGAAGAACTAGAAACTTGGGATAGCAGATAGTGTGGTAGTTGTTGATTTCGGTCCATGACAAGTCCACAAAATTGGATCCTACTGTGCGATAGTTCTTATGTCCGCCTTTGCTGCATCCTTATAACCCCTAAGAGTAGCAAATTTGGTCCATTCAGTTGGAACCTCATCATCCTCAATCAGTGTAACCTTACCAGGCCTATGCATGTACCACTTCAGATTCAATGCATAAGTAGCCATGTGCAAGGGAGTGTTTAGGCTGTCCCATTTGTGCTGAATAATAGGCCGAATGTGCTCATTGTAGAATGCTAAAGTGGGTTCCTCCTCTCGCACAACTACCCTCATCTGGCCAAGCATAGATTCAATACACTCATACACCTCTCCAAGGTTAGGTGCATCCCCATCCCCATATCTGATGACCTAGAAAATGGGAGTGATGATAGAAACTATGTATTTGCATCACTCCAAAAATTTTCACTCTTCACTATCTCCTTCACCCTCCTCCCTTGTTCTGTCCTAGACCCATCCTACCGATTCCACTCATTCGTCATAAGTTATAACCACGAGTTGCAGTGGCTCTTGCAACTCAAGCATTCTCTCCAAAAGAATGAAATAGGATGCATATCTGGTCTCAATTGGTTTCAAGAACTCCTTCGCGAAGCTCCTAAAGAGTGCATGTGAAGTGTGGTGGTTGCAGATATACATCTGCACATCTTTAGCATCGCTGACCACTCCCTTAATCCAGTCAATCTTCCCATGTCCTTGAGTGCATTGTCCATGGCATGCACACAACATGGAGTCCACCAAATATGTCTATATGCTGCCTCAATAAGCTTCCCTGCAGCTCTACACACATGTGCTGCATCTGTCACTACTTGGACCACATTTTGTGGCCCAATCTCCTCAATAGCTGTTCGAAGGATGTCAAACTGAAAATCAGCATCCTTTCGATGCCCTCAACCATCACCGCCCTGAGAAAGAATGGGCCCTCTGAGCATGTAACTATGATATTGATGAGTGGACGGTGCCTGATGTCCATTCACCCATCTATAATAATGCTGCATCCAGACTCCTCCCAACATGCCCTCGTGGTCTATATCAATGAACTGATCTTGGCATACTCTTTATCCAAGATTGTGGTGCTTAATTCGTGCTCACCTGGTGGCACAAATGATGGTCCTCCCCCCTTCGCCACCATCGACATCATCTCCTTACAATAAGGAGATCGAGCTATATGAAATGGGATGCCATTAGCAAAAAAGAACCTGCCAGTGGAATCATCTATCTGCTCTCTCAGGTGCACATTAAACAAATCAGCTATGGGGTTACTTTCAGTTTGCACCTTGTGTTTTGTCTTGCCCTGTTGTGATTCAGCCATAGCACTATAAGTCGATGAAGGTCCTGAGGCTGCCCCTGACAATGTTGCTGCTCTCTGATGTGGTCTAGAAGTAGAAATATGTGGCTGCCCCCATACTTGCTGCTCATGCATCTGCTGAATACTCTGAATTTGGTTGCCTACCAGACAAGGTAGTAGGCATTGCAATTCCCAAGTCATCTGGAACACCCCAAAGCTTGTTGAACTCATTTCTATATTTTAGATTTTTAGCCTCCTTTCAAAATTCACATGCTCCCACACCTTTTCCTGGCCGAAAGAGGAAGTGTGCATTAACTCTAGTAATGCTCCCAAACCATTCTGTACCACAAATGTTGCATTTCCATTTTCTTGTGCATTTTCCCGGATGGCGTTGGGGCTGTTATTCTTGTTGCAAACTGTCTGAGAGGAGATTTGGCTTCATAAGGACTCCTAGCCCACTTTGCCAAAAGTGTGGAGGGGCAATCAGTAACAGGTGGTGCACTACCTATGGAACTAGTTTGCCCTTGCAGATTTGACCCATGCTCACCCCCCTCATTGGTGTCATCATCATGCTTAGGTTCATAATCTGATTGGCTGTCACTATGAGAATGAGTTTCCATCTCATCACCACTCATTTCATGACTGTGGGAGCTCATTTCGACACTGCATTTCACAAAATGAAAAAACAAAATCAATAAACACAGTTTCAGCCTATGCCCTACTTCAAAATTAAAAAAAATAAAACTCTATATTTGAGCAAATTAAAATTTTAAATTGTAAAACAAAATCTAATTATCTAAATTAATTTAGAAAATAAAACAAGAATTTAGAAATGAAACACCAAGAATTTAGAAATCAAATAACTATAAGAAAATGAAACAACAAGAAATGTAAAACTAAAAACTAAGAACTTTAAAACAATGAACATTGATTTGAAAATCAGAAAATAAAATAAAAAATCAGTTAGAAACCTTACCTTTTGCTTGAAAAATCTCTTCAACAAGGTGAAGAATCTTCCTCTTCTACAAGGTGAAGAATCTTCCTCTTCTTGCTCCTTGTAAAACTAAAAACTAAGAACTTTTAAACAATGAACATTGATTTGAAAATCAGAAAATAAAATAAAAAATCAGTTAGAAACCCTACCTTTTACTTGAAAAATCTTTTCAACGAGGTGAAGAATCTTCCTCTTCTTCTTGCTCCTTGTCACTCCTCTATGACTTGCAATCACTCTTTTCACTCCTACAATCACCATTTTCTCAGCTCTTCACTCTTCTTGTTGTTGTTGCAAACACATAGAAATGAAGCTTGGAGGCCTTTTGAAGGAATAGAAGACAATAGATGGGCCCCACATACCCCTAGGGTTCGAATAGAACCAAAGAATTCAATAAAAAATGTGTTTTTTTTAAAAATTACTTTTCATGCTGCCGTGATCGGGGACGCCTGGGCGACCCCGGAACACTCGAGGGACGTTGTTGCGTCCCCCTCAGCGTTCCGGTAACGCCAAAACATCCCTTCAATTCCGACGGCAGGCTAAGTTTGGGGTGGCGCCGCTGGAGGAACGTCGTCCCCACATCTGCGGTGTGTGTGTTGGCATAATGGTGGAGGTGCCTACAACCACATTTTTGGACCTTGTGTTGTGTTCATGCATTGTGATTGAACAACACATTGAAAGGTATAGGGAAGATAGATTGGGTGAAGAGAGTGGTGGCAGAAGTAAGAGATATACAAACATTCATTTGCAACCACCATACATCATTTACTCCCAGTAGGACTTTTTCAAGGAAGGAATTCCTCAAACTTGAGGAGACTGGGAATGCTAACTACTTTATTTTTTTAGAGAGAATGTTTGAGGTGCCTGAGCTTCTACAGTTAATGATGGTTAATCTAGAGGGCGGTCAGAGGCAAATACAATTGAAGGAAAGGGTGTGAAGCAAAAGATCCTTCATGATGATTGGTTGTCCATTGTGAGGTAAAAGGTTTTTTATTTTATAATAAAATGTATTAATTTTGTAACTGGTTAATTATTTTCATTTATTGTATTAGTGCTCACTATGTCATTCAAGTCTTAAAAAAGTTGTTAGTAAGCTTCTCCATCTCACTTATTATGTTGGTTTTAGATATGCTGATACAAACTATCCTAGTCTTGGAGAGATTTACAAGACATTTGACAACATGCATGACTAGATGAAGCAAGCAATTTATTCCAAGGATCTTGTTTTAGGATTATATGAGGAGCATATAGGTCCATTGTGATGCGGCAATTGAGTGCTATGAACACCCTAGTTTACATGGCAATGTCTACTCTTAAGTCCCGAATGGTATGCACGAAGGATTGGGAGAGTGGTTTCTTATGATGATGGAAAGGTGAAAGAAGGGTTCATGAAGGTCCTTCAAAAGATGTATAGCAATGAGTAGGGAAGCTTACTTTGAGGATAGTGGATTGCCTTTGTTGATATTTAGGGTCCAACATTTAGCAAACTTAGAGACGAGAATAGATAGAGCTACACAAGCTCAATTTTATGCAAATGTATGTAGAGAGGATCCTTGGATTCCTTGTTTTCAAAAATGCTTTCTGCTCATCCCCTTTCACAAGTTTCTAGTTCCTCTGTTGTAGAGAGGAAGCGATCTACACACAACTTATTATTCAATTAAGTTAGGGAATAGGCTTACTTTTGGTGAGTGGAGAAATTGGTGGCTTTGCATAGTTCCTTGTGACTTTAAGACTGATAAACTCTAAAGTATTGATTAGAAGGTGGCATAGGAGGGATGGGTTTGGGGTTCCACTGGATGAGGTAGTTCCTCATTTTGGAAATAACTAATAGATTCAAACATTGATATTGATATAGGCAAAGATGAGGCAGAGGCATAGCTTATGTTATGTCATTTTGTAGTTGTAGTCTTTTGGCCTTTTCATTTTGTTTTATATGTACATTGTTAATGAAAGCTCTCAACTGATTAGATATTGAGATTTCGTTAATTTGTACCTTCCATATTATGGCTATATAATAAATACCACGAATGCCTTGTCATATCAACATTTGAAAATTTCCTATATTTTTAAATTTCCCTAATTTTTTAATTGCAATCCCCTATAAAGGCCTCTTGCTCTCTACTCCCCTAGAAATGGGTCCTCAAGTTTCCTGCTGGTTGTCACAGAAATGCTGTGGAACATAGCTTAAATTACATTTTAATTGTGAATATTGGTATCATTAATGCATTAGGTGGTACAACTATTTAGTAGCTTGAACACTCGGGAGTAAAGACTTACTTTGATGACATACAAAATCTATGAGATTGGCTTACTAGCATTTTTTGTATCTTAATAGATATCCTTTCTTTTTGCTTTATTTTTCATATGCACGTGGAATTAGATGAATGGATAGATTAGTGGGTAGAGATATGAGTGATATGGGGTGAATTTCCCTGATTGCAGAATCGGAACTCTATGACTATATGTTTTGGTCTCAACTGCATTTTGATAATAACAGCATAAATTCTCTGCTGCATTTTTTTGAGTAAGATACATCTTATCTGAAATTTGTTGGACTTTGAGCAGGTTGAAGAGACTCCAGAATTCTTCAGTAGATTTCAATTTCCCGTTGAAGATTTATCTGTGATGATACAAGGTTGCTAACACAAGTAGCTAGATTCCATTGCATGGTTGTGTCCATTTTTTGATCTTATGGAGGGAAGATATTAATTACATGCTGGTTTCTTTTCATGTCTCTATTTCCAGTCCTACCTATCTATCAATTGAAGATGTATACTCACATTGATGATCTCAATAGGATTATTTTATACATGCCTCATTTGGAGACTATTTCAAGATTCTGGTTCCCAATTATGACAAGTAAATAATGGTCATTTCGACAACAAAAAGTTACAGGCAAAAGAATTTGTAAAATAAAATTTTGTATCTCATTTTTAACAAAGATATAGTTAAACATTTGATTGCTCTTTTTTAAATTGGCTCTTCCCCCTTGGTGCATCACTTGAGAGGACAATTCTATTCTCGGATCTATAACTTGATCTTTCACTACTCTATTCTCAATTGCATCTTTTCATCCACGCTGTGGTACTGGTTCTATACTTCTCTCTTGAAGACACGTGGAGAGGTTTTTAGGGTGAAGGAACCTACTTGTTTGCGTAAACTATATGTTCTTTACTTGTCTGTAATTATCTTATCTATTTAGCAATCTGTTTTTTGCACTTTATTTTCCAGACACTGAAAATATATATAACTAGCTCTTCTATCTAGTAATCCTATTTGTGCTCTATGTTTTCCAAATGCTGAGAAATATAACTAGCTTTTCTATCTAGCAAGTCCAATTTAGTTGCCAAATAGTGAAAACATTTATAACTAGCTTCTCTATCTGGCAATATGATTTGTCCAATTTATTTGCCAGATAAATTGCAGTATTGCATTCCATTCTGATTTCCTGTTGATTACATATTCAGCTTTACATTGTTGATGCGCCGAACATACATCACCACAAGAATTAACTAACCTGTTTGTTACAAAACTACTGGACAACCATCCTCCATTATTCCTAGCATAGGGAATCCACTTCGCGTTAAGACATCCGACTCTGGTTTGTGGTGCATTGTAAGTCCCTTGGACCTTATCTTATCCCTATGGACAACATGCAGTAGTTATGTAGCAGTAGAACCACATAACCAATTTAAATGAATTTTAATTTTAGTTTCAGTCTTTTAGGAGCTTTCTGTTTCAATAATAAATGAAATCTAATAACACATTTCGAAAGGATCTATCACAAGCAATTTTCTCACTCATTTATAAAATTTGAAAATGAATCTACTTTAATTCTCAAGCTCTGGAGTTTTTAACTATGCTTGAAAACACCGAGTAAGTTGATTAGTAATGTTTTTAGTCAAGCAACTATTTTCTCAACATGGTCTTACTCAACAGATTTAATGAACTTTCACAAACAATGAATTTTATAGAAGATTAATTTATGTCAAGAGGAACAACATTAGTATATATGGTTTTGACAAATTGACAATTATATAAACTTATTTCATCTAAAGGCAGTTAACAATGGCCCAATTTTTTCTTATTGTTCTTTCTAATAATCTTTCTATAAAAATATATATTTTTATTGATCAAAGCTATAATAATTACAATGAAAAAAAAGACATTCCAAAAAAAGATTGGACAGGAAAAGAGCAGAAAAAGACTACGAACAGCGTGAGAACATTATCTATTCACAAAAATATATGGGTTGCTTAAGCTGAAAGAATTTGTTGGGGGACTTGAATCACTTACTTTATTGGTTGGTTGATTGTGTCTACAAGCACAATCCGACAGACATGCTTTTGTAAGAACAACCGTTATATCGTTGTTTTAATTTTGAGATGAAGTTTAAAAAGATAAAAAAAAGAAGAAAAAAGAAAAAAGAAAAAAACTGGCGGTAGCAATGAGTAAATTTTATAGAATGGTTATTGAAGAGAAGAATGTGAGATACATGCCTTATCAGCTGTCTCTTGCCATTTTTGCCAATGGAGTAATTTGGGCTGCTTACGGAGCCTTACATTGACATAAATCTTTTGATGTTGGGTGGTGTAACTAAACCAATTCTAAAGAAGACACGAAAACAGAGTACCAGAAAAATGAGGAAAGGAGGAGTCTCAGGTGCAGGGAAAGGAGGATTTTCAGTTGTAGGGAAAGTAATATTTCGAGGTCCTGCGGATCCAAGACATATCCCGCAATGGGTGTTTCAGAATCGGATATGGGTGGACAAAGCTCTGTCCTCCAGAGGGATTCTGAGAAACGGCGGGCAAAAGAGGTCTGTTAGAATCACTAACTTTGGGATGAATTCAGAAATTTTCAAACGGTCATATCATGGAACTAAAAGAGCATATAATCAAGAAAGAAGCACTTGGACACCTCTTGGGGAAGAACAAAAAGGCTTCAGAAGTCTCTCCAGTAAACATAAGGACATCTTATCTTTATCGTTTAATCCTAATCTCATTCCTATATTTCCCCCGACCAAAGCTGGGAGACCAATCAATCCTCCTTTACCGAAGCGGGCTTGGTCTAATATGCATTGGGAGATCCATAAACAACGAGCTCAGTTTTTCATAAACATCGGGAAAAGGGACATCTTTTCCAAGTACAAGGGAAGCTTTCACAAAATAAGCACATCCACTCACAAATGGAGGCCTATCCACACTCCCCATGAGAGTTTGTTGTTATTTCAATCGGATAGGAAGGGGGATGCAACATTGGCTCAAACTAAAGACACTAATCAGCAGGACACTCATATAGAGTTAAATAAAAGAACAACAAAGGCCGGTCTTTTTTATAAAAGTCAAGGGGAAGTCCCCATTACTTTCTCTATGGAATATCTGGCCCAAAGAAGCCATTCCCTGGTTCAACAGTCACTCATGCAAATTTTGGAATGCAGAATTAACATATTCTCAGTTCTCTTCTTGGGCATTTTCCAAATGGACTAATATTCTTAGAATTGAATCTATAGATACGGAGCTTGGATATTATCTTGTCATCTTTAAGGATAAGATTAGTAGAGATAACATATTTAAGACAAAGGCCTGGTTCTATAACAACTCTGGGCTACACATGCAACAATGGACACCGAACTTTGTGAGCTCCACAAATGTGATCAAGTTCATACCAAGATGGATATGCTTTAATAATCTTCTTGTGGAATACAGAGACTTTGAATCTCTCCAAATCATAGCAAATAATATGGGAATTTATCTCAGACACCATCATTGCCAAATCTCGGCTATAACATGGATATGCCTACTTATGGACCTCACTAAGGATTTACCAAGATCTCTGAAGATCAAGTCTAAATTTGGGACGTGGGAGCAACTCATATCTTATGAAAACCAAGGGATACCCTTTGAGGAAGGGCAAAATCAAAAGTCTCAGATGGAGTTAACAAACATGCTGAGAATGGTTGGTGATCTTCAGGACTCAATATTGGTTAATACAACATTGATAGATACAGACCCACACACATTTTCTTCACATCAAACCTGGGATCAGACTAACAGAGATATCAACAATCACAGGAACTCCACATCGGCTCTTTTCCCGGAGGTAGGAATTCTAAACATATCATTTATGGTTAGTAGAACTAGCATTTTGGAAAACTTCAAAGAAATCATGCAAGTTTTTCTTTGGTTTTTATATTGGAGAATTATGGGCTTTACTCACATGAAGACAAATCCAAAAGCCCTTCTTTTTGAACCTCAAATAGCACATTGCAACTACATCCAGGATATAGACTGGATCCTCAAAACCACTAAATGCACACTTCTCTCGGGAATCTTTAATACATACAGGAGGAATCTTTAATACATACAGGATTAATTGAAGTATGCTCACAATACAGTTACCCAGAAATGCATTCACATTTGAAGAGAATTCCTCCCGAATCTCTCGATTCAATCCTAAGGTGGCAGAACAATTATTGACACAGTGGTTTAGAGAAGTCCAAGCAGAAATGATCTCAAATTTGGCTGATCAAGTCACGGAGGAAGAATCTTGCCCTTCTCGGCATGTAATGACTCAGCTTGATTACACAACAAAGGAACATTTCACCCCTATAGCTATTCAGCCAGTCCCAAAGGACCTGCAAGATGATGACTTACACTGCCCCTACAAAAAGGATGGAAGAAAATAGTGACTTTGACACTTCCAAAAACAGCTCCGGGACCAGGAAATCCTCAAGAATCAGGGAGAAAGAGTTAAGGCAGACCAACTCTGGAAAGGGAGAAAATATGAAAAAGTCAAAGAATAGAAGCATGATTAAAGGTGGGATCATCCCCTTGAAATCAATGGATAAAAAGAAAGATGGGGTGAACTTGGAGACAACATTGTCAGAAATGGCAAGTTTGGAAAACTCTGGGGTTGATGATCTAGATAACGCTTCTCCCATTTCTCCTTGAATACAGGCAATTTATGAACTTTTTGGAGGATCCGATCATAGATACATAAAAAATAGCAATATCCCAACTTCATTTAATGAAAGACTCCTAGAAGAGGATTATGTGGAAGAAGAAGATAGGTGGGATTCCATTGAAGGAATGGGATTTTCCAATTGTCAATCACCAGACATAGCTCAAGAAACAACTTTGGGGGATGTCGATTTGGCAGAAAATATTGCTCTGAAGAACCCTTCTCACCTAGGACTCCAAATGTCTGCTATAAACAGATCAAGGGCTGACTGTGGATTAGTGAGGAAAAAAGGTAAAGGGAGGAAATCCTTGGCTACATTAAGATCAAAAGATGGAGAGGACTTGGATCAAGCAAAAATCACTGAATATCTTAAAGTTGGGAAGGGGAAGATCCTTCCCAAGTCTCAATGAAGGTTCTCTCCTGGAATGTTAGGGGCCTTAATGCTCCTAACAAGCAGCGTCTAGTCAAACGCTGCATTTTGATGGCTAAACCATCTATAGTACTTATCCAAGAAACAAAAGCGAATACAGAATCATTATCCACTTCTCCAAATCCCTTAGAGATTGGTTAGTGGAGGGATTTGATGCAATTGGATCGTCTGGGGGCATTGCCATTATGTGAAACCCAAGACTTGTTAAGGTGACTATTTCAAAGAAGAAAGCAAATTGGATGAGTGGTGAGGTTAGATGCTTACAGTCAAATCTTCAGTTTAATATAATAAATGTGTATGGCCCCAACTTAAGAAAAGGGTAAATAGGAAGTATGGGAAGATTTAAGCAGGCACCTTTTTGAATTAGGAAATGAGAACACTTTCTTGGGGGGAGATTTTAATGCAATAGCTCACCCCTTAAAAAAATTGGGAGGTTCGCAAAGGGAATCCCAATCCCAATCAGATTTGAAAGAATGGCTCCAAGTGGAAACTTTGATAGAAATTGAACTTGAGAATGAGAAATTTACATGAAATAACAAAAGAATGGGTCCTAGCAACATAGCAGAAAAGCTTGACAGGTTCTTCTTCAAAGGGGACTTCTCCCTTTTCCCCTTTGATCTCAAAGTATCCATTTCCCCAACCTCTGGTTCAGACCATTTTCCCATTCAGATGGAAATTCTTGGGGAAAATAAACCGTTGCATTGCCCCTTCAAATTTGAGAATATGTGGCTGAAAGATAATAGATTTCTAAGTTTAATCTCAGGCTGGTGGCTAGAATGCAGGCCAAAAGGTTCAAAATTGTTATGTTTTATATCTAAACTAAAATATATAAAGCAAAACCTGCTTATATGGAACAGAGCACAATTCAATAACATATTCTCCTCCAAAGTGGAGATAGAACATAAACTCAAAGACCTGAATGAGATCATTATGCAGTTAGGTATGGATAATAAGAGATTCGACCAGGAAAGAGACCTTTTAAGAGAACTTGAAGATATTCTTGCAAAGGAAGAATTTTTTTGGAAGCAGAAATCAAGAGAGAGCTGGTTAGAAGCAGGGGACAAAAATACAAAATTCTTTCACAACAGCACAAAACATCGCCGAATTGCTAATAGGATTCATCAAATTATTAAGGAGGATGGTTCTCTCACTCAGGATAAAAAAGAAATCCAAAAGGAAATAGTCAGCTTCTACAAAAAACTACTAAATCATTCTGAAGTGTCCCACTTTGCAGCTCAAGATCTCCTAAAGGATATTCCAAAGCTCATTTCTGATTCTGATAATTTTATGCTTCTTGCCAAATTTACTGAGAAGGAAATCAAGGAAACACTGTCACAAATGACTCCTGCCAAAGCTCCTGGTCCTGATGGCTTCCCTCCGAGCTTCTTCCTACATTGCTGGCCCATATTAGGGAAGCAACTCACAGAGGCATTGGAGACTGGAAGGTCCTCAGATAGATTTCTAACTGAAATTAATAACACATTCATATCTCTTATTCCAAAGAAAGAAAATGCTTCTTGTATAGATGAATTTAGGCCAATTGCTTTATGTAATACTGTTTACAAAATTCTATCTAAAGCTTTGGCTTGTAGATTAAAACTCGTGTTAAGAAAGATCATTGGGGAAGAGCAAACAAGATTTGTATCAGGAAGGTCAATACTAGATGGCATAATTATTGCCCAAGAGGCCATCCATTCTATACAATGTAATAAACACCCCAGTATGATAGTAAAATTGGATATTAAGAAGGCATATGATAAAGTTGATTGGATGTTTTTAGCAAAATGTATGGAAAAATTTGGCTTTTCTAGAGCTTGGATAAACCTCATATATTACTGCACATCTACTCCAAAATTCTCCATCTTGATTAATGGGTCTCCTGCGGGATTCTTTGAAGGAACTAATGGCATTCGACAGGGTGACCCTTTCTCCCTTTCTTTTCATCATCATGGCAGAAGCATTAGGGCGCAGATTTATCAACAACCAAGATCAAGGTTTAATTCAAGGGGTGGAAATCACCTCTTTGGTCAAAGCGGTCACTCATCAACAATTTGCTGATGACCTACTTCTATTTGGTAAAAGTAAAAAAACATAGGCATATCACATGAAAGATATCTTGGATAAATATTCACCGGCGTCAGGGCAAGAGGCTAATAAAGAGAAGTCAAAAATATACTTTCTTAACACAAGGAAAAAAGTTCAGCAGGACATCCAAAAAGGTCTTAAGTTTAAAATTGGATCCTTTCCTTGCCAATACCTTGGCATACCAATAGATAAAATATTAAGGACTGACTTTGCATGGAAACCTATTGGAGAAAGACTGGATAGGAAGATGAATGCTTGGAAATCTAAATGGCTATCTTGGGCTGGCAGAGTGGTATTGATTAAAGCTACTTTAGCAGCTATTCCTATTTATCTTCTGTCATGCCTATCTCTACGTGCGGGGTGTTACATGAATATAGTTAAAAATTTGAGAAAATTCTTTTGGCAAGGCACAGACACTAAGAGGAAATTCTCTCTTATTTCTTGGGAAAAGATTTGCAAACCAATAGAGGAAGGAGGTACTGGGATTAAGAACCAGCAGAGGCAGAATCAGGCTCTTGGAGCAAAACTATTCTGGAAATTTCTGAAAGAGAGGAATCTTAAATGGGTCAGAATT
Source organism: Thuja plicata (assembly GCA_018584345.1). Taxonomy (NCBI): domain Eukaryota; kingdom Viridiplantae; phylum Streptophyta; class Pinopsida; order Cupressales; family Cupressaceae; genus Thuja; species Thuja plicata. The sequence continues at coordinate 1,265,430 of MU227445.1, forward strand.
CTTAGAGGCAAATACTTTCTCCATCTAGAAGATGCATTTGTGATCAGAGCATCTAACCTTCCTAGAGGTTCCAAAATCTAGAACTTCATCTACAAATCAAGAGGAGTTATAGAAGAAAACATTTCTTGGAACATTAAAGATGGGTCTTCTGCCAGATTTTGGGATGACTCTTGTGGTGAGATCCTTGCATTAACCAAAGGTTAGGTCAGAATAATATCAACATAATTTATATAGAGGAATGGGGCCCGTTGGTGAAAGACTACATTGATCCGGACTCTTAGAATTTTGTGACTGACTCTTGGTAGTGGAAGAAATTTGAACTTCCTAACATTGACCCTTAGGAACTTAATGCTTTGAAACAGGTTATTAAAGACAGATCCTTTCTGATCCAAAAGGGGAAGGATGATTTAATCTGGAATGACTCAAAATCAGGGGTCTATAAGGTGAAGGAAGGATATAAGATTCTCTCTACTACTCCTTCTCAACAACAACCTCAAATATATAGACAGTTGTGCTGGAACAAAATTTGCCTTCCTAAAGCAGGGATATTTTCTTGGGCAGCAATCCAAGGAAGAATACTGACAGCCAATTGGTTTAAAAAAATGGGATTTTATGGTCCCTCCAGATGTTTGTTATGCCATAGTGAAAAAGAGGATACAAGCCATCTACTGTTAACATGCCCCTTTGCAATGGAATGTTGGAAATGGTTATGTGCTAAACTGGGATGGTCCTCTGCTCTCCCCAATGATATTTTATCTCTTTTTATTTCGTGGCCTCAACTCTATAAGGAAAGCTTATGTGGTAACTTATGGATTATATCTCCATCCATTCTAATTTGGGAGTTATGGAAAGAGAGGAATAGGAGGATCTTTCAAGACATCTCACTGGAATACATCTCTATTCAGAACCGGATTGAGGCATTTATTGTGGAAGTAATGAATGCCAGGATCCAATTGCACAGTGCTCAACACAAATCCTACACTTGCTGGGATGACCTTATGATTAAGAATTGGTTTGGGTTAAAACTTCCTTTAACAATTGGGAAAGGTGTCAAAGCTACTACTAGCCTTAGAGCTAATTGTAAATGAAAGCCCCTTTCTTTTGGATGGAGCAAACTGAACTTTAATGGTGCCTCAAAAGGCAATCCAGGGCCTTCTGGTGCTGGTTGCATTATTCATAATGAGGAGGGTAAAGTAATGGCAAAATTGGTAAGCCCACTGGAATGTGGAACAAACAATATGGCGGAATTCAAAGCATTACTTCTTGGTCTGTCATTGACATTCGAATTAGGGCTTCAAAAAGTGGAAATAGAAGGAGATTCATTGATCACTATTAATGCTGTTAGAACAGGAATGATTCAAAATTGGAAACTACAAGCAACTCTAGAGGTCATTTTAAATTTAATTAAAAAATTTGAATCTTCAACGGTCAATCATATTTACCGGGAAGGGAATGCTCTAGCGGATGAGTTGGCTAACATAGCTGCTTTGGGGGAATGCATTAAATGCATATGCTATCCATTACGACACTCGACATGAATTCACTTGAGCTTTGGGTTACCGTTTAGTGGCACGACGGAGGATAGTCTGTCTTTTCATCCTTAAATTACAATTTGGCTGTGGCAGTGGCCAAAGTGTCCGCTGGTGGTGAATAGACAGCTCCCGATATCTCCATCTGGCCGATTGAGATCTAGATTAATGACGTAAGTCCTCTCTCCATCTCAATCTATTGCGTGATTTGAAAGGTTTCTTAAATGCACATCTTGTCTTTCTAGCGGGAATGGTACTGAGGTACCTTCTCATGCAACCCCCTGCGAAAGATGGGATAGTTTAAGTGGTAGCACTGGGCATCGACATTTATCAGTTTTATGCGGCAACGAGTCATTCATTGCTGAAGGCAGATCACGAGTACAGTGTGGTTGATCATTGTCCAAGTTTTCTTTTTATGCGTGACAACGAAATTATCTATATTATATGCAAGCCAAAGGATTTTTTTTGTCTAGATAGTTGGCTGCATTACAGTTTCCTCCTCCACTCGTCTGCAACACTGCTTTACACATCATTATGGACTCTCCTATCAAATTTGATGCGGTTGTAGACCAGGTTGCTTTTGATACTCCTGTCTCTTTCAACCATCTTTCAGATGTATGCATCTACCATCATCCTCTGGTTTTCCATGCGGTGAGGAAAGTTCTGGGCTTCAGTTTTCTACACACAAATCACAGATACAGGGTCCTCTCTGACATCTGCGCAGTATTTCTTGCAAGCATTCTAGTGGTAGGAGCTCCCAAAAACCTTGCAGAAGATTTGTGCGATAGGTTGTTTTATGGCAAATTTATCATGGATTTACACAATGTTGTCCTTAATATAGATGCAGACTTGACCACTCCTTTTCCTTGGGATCGAGCCACACCCATGACGGCAGGACAACCTTTTCCAGGGTTCGCCATTGGTGCTCGGAGGAATTTTTATGCTGGGCCTCCTCGCCGTCTCTTTATCCTCTGGGGATGGGAGTGGGAGGACCAACAGGGGCGCCTTACGTTGATGAGAAGAGGACTAAATTTTCTTTCCAAATTTCTGGGTATAGAGGACGGAAGGTTTGCTCCATATGGGGATGACTTAGATGAAAATCTCCCTTGGGTGCACCAATTCAAGTATGACGAGAAATTGGATGGACTGGGTAGCCCAATTTCTTCTGATACAGATATCGGAGGCGAAGAAATGGAAGAAGACTCAGATGAAGAAGAGGATTCAGAGAAAGAGACTGCAGATGATCTTGATGATGCTGAGGGGATGGAGTCGGCTACGGTGGACGGCTCTGAGATTGAGGAGGCTTCTCTGAAGGAAGTCTCTATGGATATCAGTGGGGACTCACAACTTTCTGCGAGTTTCAAATCGAATTCAGCTCCTAGTATGGGAACGATACCACCTCTCCCTCTGATTGAATTTTCAGAGATAAATTAATTTTGGGCTAGATAATATCTAGAATTTTTGTTGTTTATTATCAACTTTCGATATGCTCAAGATTAACTTGGGAAGAGCCTTGGTGCTCTGGTTTTTGGGTTCACAATCCTCTTGGTAGGATTGGATTATGAACCAGGATACTATTATCTTTTATGTTTTATGTTTTCCTACTTTCATGCTTTCTGAATATTAATACAAATACTCAGCTATGGCCCCTTATAAACTTAAAAAAAAAACAAAAAAAAACAGAATGCTTTTTCAAGGAGATTCAGAATTATTCATATATAAATTTCGTTAGTATGAGAGGAGTAGATGCCATTTATTCAAAATGTGTCAGTAGACGATGTTCATTCGTCGTTAAAGTTTTTTCAAACCCTTGAAACAACATCTTTCTTTGCATTGACATCTTCAGGTTTGGAGCCGGCTCTTTAGTTCTCTAATTTTAAAATTCACAACTTTTAAGAAATACAAGAATGCGAATCCTGGAGCTGGTCAAAGATTGAAAGGGTTTTCGTCCAAGTCTCGTTAAACCATGATATGAAGTCATGCATATTTTCTGTACGAGATATTTTGATTGCCATGTATTGTATAAGAAATCTTGTATCTACCTTTTTTTACAATTGGCGATTGATCGAGGTTGCAATAATTTGTACCAATCGCATGCTGCCTTAAGAGAGAAAACAAGTAGTCAAAGTGCCATAATTTCATCGGTGATTTGATGAATATTGCATAAATTTGCAACATCACGAATATAATCTAAGGGAGAATGGAACCATCTCCATAGTAATGCTTTCAATGTCGCTTCAATAAATTGACATCTTTGTTATTACAAACGACTACTTCAATAGCATGCTGCAAATGGTAGATTTCCTGCCATTAGCTGCCATGGCCTACAAGAACAATAATTTTAGATCTTTAGTTCAATGGAGCTGCCAAGTAAGGAGATGCATGCTTCTATGAGATGATGCTTTTGTGATTTGTCACCAAAATTCAAAATAAAAAATAAAACAGAGATCAAGTTCTTTGATTCATTTGTCATTGAACATGCTAAAATTCTTGATGTTCAAATTTTTACCTGGAAGTTACAATCGTATACAAACCTGCTAACATAAGAAGATTTATAAACATGAGATGTAGATTGGAAAGGATTTTAGAAGTTGAATCATCATAGAACTTCGAATTCTGTTAACCTTAAAGAGAAAAGAGAAGAATAAAACAGGGAAACAATTCCTAACTAAAATGAAAATGCACAATTCTGAAAACCTCACTTGCATGACTTAGTGTACATGATTTAAAATCACAAAAAGAAATGAACATATGCAAGAATGGTAAGCGATATTAAAATAATCCTTCATTTATAGGAGGTTTGATAATTACAAATTTATAAATGAAAACTATATATAAAAAATAAAGTGGTGGGAATAGATTCACTTGTGAAAATCAAGTGAAGCATAATTAAAACAAAATATTTAATTTCATTCTAAAATGATTAAATAGGTATAATGGAAGAGGATAAATAGCGCAATTACAAGAATGTCATTTGTTTGTACAATGATGAAATATTTTTCCTTTAAAGAATTAAGTACATTTTGCAAGTCTTCACCAATAAACTTTATCTCCTTCATTGTTCAAATGAACAACTACATATGCATATAGAAAAATATAAGATAATAAGATTAGAGAGAAACCAAGGGAAAAGTGGAGAATGCATTCCTATTTAATTATACTTTGCGTGATGAGCATATCTTTGAATTATTGCTTGTGTAACCACTTCCTGTATTTGAGAAGTTGAGAATATTCTTTTTTCAGTTTCTTTGCTCTCCTCTATTTTTGATTCTTTTAAAAAAAATAAAAATTTCAATTCTCTTACTTAGATTAGACATAAACCTACATAGAACTCCCACAACTTGGGCTATATCTAATCTAATACAAACCATTGCACATATTAAACTATCAATGACACTAGCATAAGGAACATGAAACATCTGCTCAATATCATTATCAAAATTAGGACACGTCTAAACTCAATTTAGTGCCAACTAGAAATGGAATACTTATTGGTTTACAATCCCTGTTAAATGGTATCAACATATTTACTCTAACTTAACACAAGCTTTATGTAAGTCTGATCCCCGTTGATTTCCATACAATAATATATCTAGTAGGCCCCAAAACCTTCATATCAAATATGCTAGAAAGTTGAGTTTTGAGTTCTCTAATCGTCATTTTGTTGTTACCAATAAACAACATGTCATCAATAGACAAGACAATAATTAGTAACCGATCATCTAACCTTAATATAAACACAACGATGCTCTTCACTTCTAACATAACACAACTTTATGCAAAATGCGTCAAACTTCCGGTACCACATTTGGGGTGACTGCTACAAACTATACAATGGACTCAACCCACAAACCAAGTTTTCTTTTTCTTTCTCAACAAAATTGTTAAGTTGTTGCATATAAATATATTCTTCAAGATCCCTATGTTAGAAAGTAATTTTAATATCCCTTTGCTCAATTTCAAAGTCACAAGCAATAGCAATGGATACTAGGAATCTAATAGTGGCTAGCTTAGCAACGTGAGAGAATATTTTACTAAAATTAACTCCCTCTCTTTAGGAATAGCCCTTGGCCACTAGTGTGGCCTTGTATCACTTTAGTCGACCATTTGCACCAAACTTCATCCTAAATACCCACTTGCATCCAGTGGACTTTCTTCCTTTGGGAAAACTTACAAAATCCTAGGCGTCACAACTATCCAAAGCCACCATTTCCTCATGCATGGTCTGCATCCAAGATGCATTTTCCTTTAAAAAGAGCCTCCTTGAAATATTTAGGTTCATCGTCAGTAAAGCAAACATACAATGGAAGTTTGGTGGGCTATACCTTTCAACTAGAGTTTGTTTTCACTTCATGGTGGAGTAAGAAATTATTCCTCATGCTCTTCATCATGATCAATTTCTTCTATCACAATTGAATGTTCAAAATTTTCACTCGAACTCTCTTCTTCTTCTCCATCTTCTTGTTTATCTCTGTATCCTTCCACCTGTGCATATTCCTGCTTAGTTTCAAAATGCACTATCTTTGACTTTTCCTTTGGTTATTCTTCACCTAATTCAGGTCTATTTTTTTTTGAAAATCACACCCTAGAAAAGATCATTTTTGGGTTAGAGGATTCCAAAGCTTATAACCTTTTGCATTCTCACCATATCTTATGATTATACATTTATGATCTTTTGGATCCAATTTAGATCACTTCTCATGAGGCATATGAACAAACACCTTACAACCAAAGACCCTTAAATGCAAAATTGGAGGTTTTTTTTACCTAATCACATTTCATAAGTTTTTTTTTGAACAAGAGATTTACAATGAGATCCATTAATTAATTAACAAGTAGTGCCAACAACTTCTACCCAATAACGTTCATCTAGCTTAGCAATACTTAACATGCTCCTAGCTCTTTTCATTAGTGTATGGTTCATTCTTTTAGCTACCCCACTTTTTGGGGGGAGTGTAAGGTGTAGTCTTTTTTCCTAACAATTCTTGCATGTTTGCAATAGCCATTAAATCCTTTAGAGAAATATTCATCTCCATGATTAGATCTCAATACTTTTTTCCTATAATATGATTGCTTTCAAACTAATGCTTAAAGTCCCTTAAATTTAGTAAAAAATTTAAATCTTGAATGCATAAAATAAATCCAAGTATATCTTGAAACATCATAAATGAAGGAAACATAATATTGAGATCTATTCAAAGAGTCAATGTCCATTGGGCTATATATTCCTGAATGAATAATCTTCAAAGGTCTCTTAGCCTTGTTAACTCATTTTGGAAATGAAGATCTATTTTTTTTACCAAACACTTGGTGCTCACATAAATCACTCTTACTAAAAATAATAATAAACAATACCTTCAATTAGTTTATTATTAGAATGGTCTTCAAACCTTTTTAACCAATGTGGCCCAATCTATAGCGCAATAAAATACATAAATTTTCAATCGTAGTTACAAAAGTATAATTATAAAGTTTGGAGGCATGTAGATTGAACAAAGTCCCAGTCCAAGATCCCTTAGCAATCACCAAACCTCCCCTTACCATTGTGCAAACAAAGCTATCAAATGTTACATGTACTCGAGAAGCATTCAACTTGGAAGTTACAAGTAAACTTATTGCAAGATTTGGAATATGTAAAACATTAACAATGGAAACAATCCTCCCAACACTAAAACCCAATTTTACCTTTCCTTTACCCAAAATTTTTATTGAGGTGTTATCAACAATAAAAACTTCTCCTCCATCATATGCCTTGTGTGAAGAAAAAAACTCCTTGTGAGGAGTCATATGGTAGGAAGCACCTGGATCAACAAGTCAAACATTATTACTAACAAAGTTAGGTAAAACAAACAAAGTATCATAATCACCATCATCGAAGGACTTATCCATGGAAGCATCAGTGATCTTCTTATACCTACACTCCTTCACATGTCTTCTTTTACCATAATTTTAATACTTTACTCCTTCTAGGCGTCTTAAAACATCCTTTTGACTTATCCTTCTTTTTATCCCCTTTAGACCCTTTCTCCTTGGCCTTTCCTCAAACATGAAAAACATCTTGGGAGCCAACATTCTTGGTGTTTCTCCTTATCTCTTCTAAAATAAGTATAGGAATGATGTTATATGTCTGTGATTATGTACCACCATTACTTATGACAATGATTAGATTTTCCCCAGTATTAGGCAAAGAGAAAAGAAATAAAATACATTTATTTTCATATACTAACATCTATTGACACAATATGACTTGTATTCCAATTAAAAGCATTCAAATCTTAAACAATAGAATCGCCATCCATCATTTTCAAATAATGCAAACATGTTTTAGATATAGCTTGTTAGAAAAACTCTTAGTTTGATATATTTCACCTATTTACCTCCATAGCTTGTATGTGGTGTCTTCTATAAAGACATTCAGGAGGACAGAGTCAATAAGACATAATCTATTGGTTCCTTGTGCCTTCTTGTATAAATATTTCCAAGCACCATTTGACAAGGTAGAATCCCTTGGTTTCTTATGTGCTAAAACTGACAACCACTATTCTCTCTTCAAGCAGATCTTCAACTTTCAACTTCCGCATCATAGTTAGTGCCATTCAACTTCTCAATATTCTCATGAGAGGTGGAAACCACAATATACAACCTTTTACAAATCTACAAAGAATCCACATAGAAAAAGTTCACACTGCAGAAAAAATCTTTCGACACTTTAAGAGAAAAGTGTCCCTTCCTCAATATAACTATTAGCTCTAATACTAAATGTTGTAAAACTTGGTGAAGAAAAAGCTTGCAATATAAACTTAAATAAAAATTTATTGCAAATCTAAATCTAAGTATTAATCCTTAATAGAGTATTTGCAAAATCAAAGCAAGAAGAAGAAAACCATTACATATGAAACACTAGATTTAGATAGAGAAACCCTTTCGGAATAAAAATCCACCTCAAAGAGGTAAGTATATTACTAATCCAGTGAAGATTACAACAAAAAATACACTTATGTTTAAACCCCTATAAATCTGGTAGAACTCCGTTACCCTTTACATTGAACAAGGTTGAATAAATAACTCTAGCTCAAGGCCCCAATTTATAAAAAACTTGTGAAGATGAATATCGATGCAATATCATCAAACAACACGCAACAAAACTACCTAGAAAAATTCATTCCAACCTCCTATAATAGCCTTTGAGAGATGCTTCTTACAATTATCATACGACATCTAGCTAATTTGGGTACCCTTGGACCAATATAAGTCTTTGTCATAAATGCTTGTCAGAGGGATCCTTAATGATTGTCATCATCATACATTTACTCACGACTCCAAACAAGTGTCCAAACACCTCAAAATAGGAGATTCCAAAATTAGAATCTGAGAAAACATATTTAAACTAGAATCAAAATGAAAGAGTTAGATCAAACACTGGAAATAAAATGGACAAAATAATAGTACTAGATAAACTTGATGTGAATGATCAGAGGCACAATATCATCAAGAGAAATATCTTTATCTCCAATATTTCCAATACCAAATACAAGCAAGGTAGCTTGTTTATATAGGCAAGGAGAGAGGTAGAGTTCTGATAGAACTCAACAATCTCTTGTAGAAGAATTAGAGTCCAAATTGGACTCAACAATTAGAGTTCAAATTGGACACAACCATCTCAAAGGATGAGTTAGCGTCCAAGTGAGACTCAACAATATCCACCTAATAAAATAAATAAGTTCACCTAAGTAAAATTAAGTCAAGAGTGAAATGGTAAAATAGCATTTACTCCAACACCCCCCCCCCCCTTAATTGCAACTTAGGGATTACTATNTTTACTCCAACCCCCCCCCCCCCCTTAATTGCAACTTAGGGATTACTATAATGCAGTACAAATGCTTATGGGTCCCGACAACAAAGCCATGTTAGGTACCCAAGTACAATGACAATGCAATCTCTCATAAGTGGAGAAAAGGAGAAAACATAGCAAGAGAAAACTCCTCTCCAAAAGAGAGAAACTAAGAAAGTAAAAATCTCCAGTAGAAGGAGACACTTGTCGCACCCCAAGAAAAGCACGTAAGTGAACAAAATTTCTCTTAGTGAAGGGTTTGGTGAAGATGTCTGAAGTCTGATATGATGTCTGACAATACTTAAGATCAAGGACCTGCTCATGAATCAATTCTCGATTGTAGTGTATGTGAATCTCAATGTGCTTGGTTCGCTGATGATGGACCAGATTGTGAGAAATCTGAATGACACTTTGGTTGTCATAAAAGATGACTGTTGGATTTTGAAAAGGAATTCCAAACTCAGTGAGGATTTTTTAAAGCCAAATGGCCTTAGTAGTTGCATTAACTACTCTATGATACTCAACCTCAGTGGATGAAAGAGCAATAGCGAAATTCTTCTTGCTCGACCAAAAAACTAGACCTAAACGAAGAGAGAAGCAATACCACGAAGTAGACTTATGATCCTAATAATCGCCTACACAATTTGAATCTGAGTATCTTGCCAAGTCAATATCCACACTTGCTGCATAATGAATCCCATAATTGTGAGTACCCTCGATATAATGAAGAATCTACTTAGCTGCTTTCCAATGCAACTCACGTGGTTCTTGCATGAATCTAGAGACCATGCCCACAACATATGAAATATTAGGTCACATGTGAGTCAGACATATGAGGCTTCCAAAAAATTGACGATACAAGGTAGCATCCACCAAGGGTGAAGAACAATAAGTCTCAAGTTTGACTCCTGACATAAATGGAGTCGGTGTAGGCTTACAGTCAACTATGTGAAACCTGGAAAGCATATCAAGAGAGTACTTAGGCTGTCCAATGAAGATACCGCAAGGTGACTGAGTGATCTCAATCCCTAAGAAGTAGTGGAGAAGGCTTAAGTCTGACATAAGGAACCGATCATGAAGGGCAGTTTTGACTGCCTTGATGTGGGATGAGTGACTCCCTATGATCAATAAGTCATCAACATAGAGAGCAAGGAAGGTAAGAATATCATCCTATTGTAGAATGTAGACATTCAGATCACAATGACACTGAGTGAACCCAACAAACCAAAGGAAGGAGTCCATCTTGGCATACTAGGCTTGAGGGGCATGTTTAAGGCCATATAGAGACTTTTGAAGGCGAAAAATAAGTGAAGGATCCTGAATGAATCCTTATGACTACTCCATATATATCTCCTCCTGAAGGTCACTATGAAGAAAAACACTCTTCACGTATATTTGATGAACTTCCCATCTGTGAGTTGTTGTAACGAAAAGAACAAGTTGGATGGAATGCATCTTGGCAACTGGCACAAAGGTCTCAGAGTAGTCAATCCGAGGAACCTGGGAGAATCCTTTGGTGATCGAGTGAGCCTTATACTTATCAAACAACCCATCAACCCATCTATAGAAAATTTTGTTCAATAGATCCACTTGGACCGAACAAGTTTCCTTCCCTTAGGAAGAGAGACTAAATCCCAAGTATATAGCAGCATCCCACTCGGGGAGACTAGAAGCTTCCCAAAGGATCATAGATCAGAAGATGTAGCAATGAAAAGATGTGGAGCTTTCTCAAATTATGACCTTGTTCTTCTCTCATTTGAAGGATCACCAACCCAATCTCCTGCTAAATTCAATGTTTGACGAGCCCAAAGAGGACCAATAGCTGGAGAATGAGGAGATTCATGACCCTTTGAATGATGAATAAGAGAGGAGGTAGATGGATCCTCATCATCATCCTCTGAAGTGGAAAAAGAAGAATCCTCAGTAGGATCAGGAGGATCAGGAGGACTAAATTCCTGAGAAGAACTATCATCATGAAATTGAAGTGTCTTCATAGGAGTGAAGCATGAATAAGCGGTAGAAGAACTAGAGGTATCTTCCTCAGAAATAACACTCCTCTCAATGAAAATCTCATGTGCGGTAGGATGGAGAAGCATGTAGCCTTTGACACCATATGGATACCCAACAAATATAGAAGGCTTTTTATGCGGATCCACAACCTTGGGTTTCTTTGCTGGAATGTGGGCCCATGTAGGAGACCCAAACACTTGAAAGTGTGTGACTGTGTATTTCTGACCGGTCCAAGCTTGAAAAGGAATTACCCCCTTCATAGATTGATGAGGAACCCAATTCTGGATATAACATGCATAGTTGAAGACCTCTGCCCAATATTGAGGTGCCAATGATATGGAGTGAATCATACAATTAGCCATTTCCTTCAAGGAATGATTCTTTCACTCTGCAACTCCATTTTGCTATGGTGCGTAGGGAACTATGTGTTGAAGATCAATGGCTTCTGAGATATAGAATTTCTCAAACCTTTGGTTGACATATTCCCCCTCATTATTAGTACACAAAACCTTGATGGTTTTCCCTATTTGTTTCTCTGCAAAAGCTTTGAATTCCTGAAAATTATCAAATACTTCAGACTTTTGTTTGATAAAATATACAAAGGTATACCGAGAAATATCATTAATGAATTTTAAGAAATATTTGGACTTTTTGAAAGAAGGATGTGGCAATGGACCTGCCAAATGACTGTGTACTAGCTCCAAAAGCTGTGTGGCTCTCCATGCTTTGCTTATATCAAAATTTTCTTCAAGATGCTTTCCAAGAATGCATCCTTGACAAAATTCATCATAAAATTGAATAGAAGGTAACCCCATAACCTTATCATGTTGGATTAGATGTTACAAGTAGCGATAGTGCAAGCGACCAAACCCCTGATGCCACAAATGACTCACCTCATCTAAGTGAGCGAGCAATGCAAGTGAAGGAGAATCAAGAACAAAGTGAGAAAAGTGATACAGTCTGGACTGATGATTCTCCTTTCCCATTGCAATTGTAGACACATTGTGCATCTCACTAATTAGCACTACTTCTAGAGTGAACTCAACGTGCTTGCCAGAGCTTGTGTGAGTGATCTGATAGACATATAGGAGATTAGTTGACAAAGAAGGAGCACAAAGGACATCATGAAATATTCCCTTGCTCACGTCAATAAACCCTCTCTCATGCACTTCAATAGGAGTGTGATAACCCAAAAGAATAGATGACATAGAACATGACTCTAAGGAGGAAAAACTACCTTTTGATGAAACCACGTGGTGCAAAGCACTCGAGTCAATAATCCCAGAATTAGGATGTGAAGGAAAAAAACTAAGGCCTTACCCTTTCCTTTCCCTTTACTTGTGTCCTTTGAAGATTCCTGAGATGAACTTGATTTGATAGAATCTGACACCTTGATGTTGTTCTTTTCAAGAAGATGAGACAAGCGATCAATTTGCTTCTTATAACATTTATATTCATCATGTCCAAGTTTCTTACAATAGGAAAACATAGTTTTCTTCTTCTTGGGTTTATCACTTTTTGAAGAAGATGCATCATTTTCTACTCTTTAGGCAACTGTTTTTTGTTCTTGCTTCTTTGCTCCTTGGTTCTTTTATTTCTTTTTTTTGCTTAGAAGCCGCTCTTTGATCTTTTGCACCTTGATTTACAACCAAGGCATGCGATTTAGAGGGCTTAAGCATGTGCCCATTTGAATCAATTTTTTTGTTCTTTTGTGAGTTCATTTAAAAAATCATCAAGAGAGGGCATTTTATAGTTGGTTCCTAAGGCACTTTTCATGACATAGAATGTAGAAACAAAAACTAAATAGTTTGGACCAAGTTTGGAACGAATGCTTATAATCAATTGTGAATCTTTCTTGTCTATCCCACATGCTTTCAATTGCAATATTACAACCTTTAGTTTTGTGAAGAAGTTCTGAATTGTATCCAAATTATAAGGATTTAACCATATTAGCTCGTTCTCCAATTGGTGTCCCTTAATTCATTTTGTTTACCAAACAACCCTTCTAAAGTTTTCCATACATTATTTGGAGTTATAGCATATTCAACATGAATAAGAAGATCAAGAGATATAAACATGCATAGAGTACCATAAGCTTTATCACATTTGTTAAACCACTTCGACTTTTCTACAATTAGCGATGGTTCAGTTTCAAGAATCATAATTACTCTAAATAGCCCCAACTTCTTAAGATAGATTATCATTTTTGAATTCCACTCATAGTAGTTATAGGGTGTGAATATTGGTACTTTGGTTTAATCCATTTTAAAGCAGAAAGTAAGATTGTTGTGCGGAAAAGAAGAAAGAAAAATCACACACAAAGAGAGCAAACGAGACCACTCCCCCCTTTTTACTAGATCATAAATCTCCTCCCCATATATTACAATTTGGGCACTTTATTTTTCAGTGCGTTTATAGAGCTTTTTTTCAAGTTACAATCCTCATTAGGCTCAAAATGACCAAAAAAAAATAATGATACAAAATCAACTAGATATAATATCTAGAAAAATAAGCCCTATAGCTGTGTAGTGCTCTTGCCCACCTTTCCCACTGAGGCAAAAGTTATGGGTAGATGAAGAAATTCACAATACCATACTTCAACCAAAAAAAAGGGTAAAACAAGAAAACTCTGATCCAAACCATCTTCAAAGAGAAGATCTCATCTCCAAATTTTCCTCAATACATTATTTGAAATTTTTTGACACCTGGGCCACAAGATACGACCGGTTGAAAATAAATGCCCTTTATGGGGGCCAAGGAGGAGCTTTGGTGGTAGGAGGGTAGTGCCACTGGTGGAGGTGTTTGGCGGGCTGAGCACAGGAGATGCGTGGCGGGCATGCTGGCAGTTTGTAAGCCACTAGGGGCTAGCGGAAGCTGCCTAGCAACTAGCCCTATCTCTTGCTGATGCCTAGTGGCTCGCACTAAGGCCTGCAGCCTAGCGACTACTGCTGGATGCAACACTAAAGTGCTTAGCTCTATGAGCTATATGCATAGTGCTTTAAAATCCCATTTTTTTAAAGTTTTCTTGAATGTGCCTCGATCTCTGTGTAGGGAGGGTTCAACAACCTTTTTGGGAATTTATTTTCCCACAGAGGCTCCCGACATTGAAATTGGGAAAATTTTATATTAAAATTTGTCTACGAGGCCTCCCGGATGCAATGGAAGGGTTCTTTGGCCTTAAAATTCTCTATTTGCAAGTTGTCTTCCAAATCTAAGATACAAACCCCCATTTTGTAACTATTGCAAACAATCTCCAAAAAAGATGAAATGAAAGCCAATCTTGACTTTCCTGAGCCTTCTGGACACAAAAGAATAATCAGAAATGCTCTCAATCACCTAGATCAAAAAAACATATATGCAAAATAGAGACTATTGGATCTTCATAAACCTTTTTTAGTTCTCCAGATCATGCAAAACACAAGAGAAAACATAAAAATATTTTACAAGATCTCTAAATAATCTGATTTTCTAAAACAAGCTTTGGTACCATGTTAGAATCTGAGAAAACAAATTTAAACCAGAATCAAAATGAAAGAGTTAGATCAAACACTAATAATAAAATGGACATAATAATAATACTAAATAAACATGATGTGAATGCTCAGAGGCATAATAACATCAAGAGAAATCCTTATATCTCCAATATTTCCAATATTAAATACAAGCAAGGTAGCCTGTTTATATAGGAAAGGAGAGAGGTAGACTTATGATAGAACTCATCAATCTCTTCTAGAAGAGTTTGGGTGCAAATTGGACACAACCATATCATAGGAGGAGTTAGAGTCCAAATTGGACTCAACAATTAGAGTTCAAATTGGACACAACCATCTCAAAGGATGAGTCAGAGTCCAAGTGGGACTCAACAATATCTACTTAATAAAATAAATAAGTTCACATAAGTAAGCTTAAGTCAAGAGTGAAATGGTAAAAGACCATCTACTCCAACATCCAAATGGGACGCCTGGCTATTTTGTCCATTTTGTAGATGACAAATGATAATTGTAATTTTGAGTCTTTTCAACACTATTGGTTAAATGATTTAACCTCTTATGGGTAGATTAAAAATGACATTAGGAAATAATTAATTAAAGGATTTACATGGTTGATGGCACCTTAATCCGAACATTATTAAGACTTGATCTATCTTTTGTTGTATTTGTCAGTGTAAAATGATGATTTGATTAATACCCTCATACATTCTCCATAATGTCTCCTTGGTACTGTTAGAAATAGGAAAAACCCTATTCTTCCAAGAACACCTGCATGCAAACCTGTCACATGGAAGAAGCAAAATATAGAAGACTGGAGAACTATGGAGGCCAAAAAGCCAGAGGAGACATCGTATGCAAAAGAAAACAATATATTAACAATATGTTTCTAGAAATTACAATGTGATGTGAAAACTCCTTATGAAAAACAAAGAGGTGAATCCTTA
>MU227445.1:1287191-1301279 GCA_018584345.1 Thuja plicata
TATATATATCACTAGTTTTATAAATTTATTCAATTTAGATAAATAAATTTAAGGATACCAATACCACTCATTGAAATAGTAGTCCAACATAAACAAGAGTTATCCTTTGCATTAATAAATATTCAAAACTTAAAAAAAATTGAGTAAGAAATCTCATCTTGAAGACTGCAAAAATAGTTTGGTCATGCAATGAAAATGATTTCTAACCCTTAAAATAGATGAAAAAAGAGATATAACCATAGTTTGAAGAACGCGATTTGTGGATCTAGGACAAGTCAATTAAATAAAAATATGCAATAAAAAACTAACTTCTCAGTTTCATAACTCACACAAAAAAATCAAATCTAAAAACATCAATGGATAAAAAACACATTTGATTTATTAAGCGCATTAAACGAATAAGTAAATTTGCAATACCAAAACTAGGGCTTGAGATCTAACGAACAAAGGAAACTTGAGTTAGTGTTTGACAACTTCAGGTAACCAACATGTGATATTTTCCACTCAACCTATTTGTTTCAAGACTAGGAAAAAAACATAAGTACTTCATTTAAGTCATGTAGATCAAGTTCTTTGAACTACATTATTTAGATGCCTTTGAGTAGGGAAGAGGAGAAAACATTGGAGCGGGGTTCAATAGTGGGAATGGGAGTGGAACACAATTACTTCAATAGCGAAGCACAAAAAATGTCATGTCAATAGGTATTTATCCCCAAAATAGATTCCTGTAAATTTGAAAAAATAATCAATTATGTGATGCCACATCAACACATCAACAAAACATAACTTAGTTTATAACTATGAGATTTACTTTTTTTTGGATCATTTTTGACACCTTGGCCAAAAAGGCAAGTAACGTGGTATCTTATTTGACCATGTGAACTTGAAACCAAAATTTTTAAGTGAAAGACTAGACAAATAAGCAGCTATACAAAATTCAAATAATTTGAAATATTTAAGGCAGATTTTAGAGAGAGCGCAATTATTGTCCACTATAAAGCCCTCCCCCTATATTGAATTTTTTATTTTTTGAAAACATTTCCTTTAAATTTTCCTAGTTTTATTGGAATGCTTGCATGTTTGCCTTTTGATCCATCATTCCATCAATTGAATCCTTGGACAAATCTTCCTATTTTTCTTGGAATGCTTGTATGTTTGCCTTTGATCCATCATTCTATCAATTAAATCCTTTGACACTAGCTGGTAAAGGTTGTTTGAGAACTCCTGAATGATCTTGGTCGGCATTCTCACCGATACAAACATTTCCTAGAACATACAAGAAAGACTCTCACTAAATTTGTCAATCTTGGTGAGCACTTTATCTGCAGAACGTTGGTTCTCGATTAGATTATCTTTACTTTTCTTTAAAATTTTGACCTTCAGTTGGCTCGCTTTTAGCCACTCTTCGGGCTTATTCTGATCTTCTTTGTCAAAAATCAGAGCGTTTAGCAATTCATCTAAATTACTTGACTTTATCCCGTCTAAACTCCAGCGTAATCATCCCACATCATCAAGTTTTCCTTAACTTCCATCTCCAACTTATGTGCCAAAATTGCCTCGTCACTGATTGAGCGGTAGGGATTTATTACCTTCCTTATTTTATCTCTACACTCTTTGACAACTCAAAGAAAGGAAACCATAAGGGTCTGGATGTTGAGCATCCCTATTTAATGATCCTTACAAGCTTGATGGAGGAACAACATAATCAATCAATCCATGAGCTAAATGATTTACATATGTTGTAAGTTGTGCAAGTTTCAACTTTTCCTTTGTATTCTCATATTTTTGCATTCTACTCAAAATCATAGCCACCACCTGTTGTAGAGACCTTTTCATTCCACCCTATTCTGAACTCCCAAATCATCTCTTGAATTTGGTAATCAAACTTCCAAATCATCTCTTGAATTTGGTAATCATCAGCTTGCATTTTTGGGGGTGAAGAAGGAGGTGGTGAAGGTGTATATGCAGGAGTTTTTGGTGGTGCTGATGGTTAAGTGGAGACTTTCGTGGAGAAAATGGATGATCTCTATCTTGAGAAGGATAAGGAAGGCGTGATTCATGTGGAGAAGAATAAGATTGGGATTGCAGTGGAGAAACAACTTCTATATGGGCTCTCTTCTTTCTTTTAAGGGGATTTTACACTTTTTTTTCTTGTCTACAAGTTTCAAGCTCTAAACCTTATTTTTATCCTTTCCTTTTTATGGACCTTAACTTCTTTAGAGATTCCCTTCTCCTTGGTTTTAGTGGCAATTGCTTTAGAAGATTCTCCTTCCTTGGAGGATTATCTAGGCTTCTCTTTGATTTTGGTAGTAGCAGCCTTGGAAGATTTTCTTGTCAAGTACGACCTTCTAGGCCGCTTCTTGGGTTGCTCCTACACTTTATGCTTAGGAAAATATAACATAAAAATAATTAGAAATAATCCATTACTTTGTCTAGGCTATCACTTGGGCTGCTATACTATCCATGAATACATTTTCTGCTATGTTCGAACATCCACATTATTCACAATAAATGTTGAATTTGTTTGCAGAGTTGCATGATGGAGGCAATCTCTTTCCATCTTTCAACCAAGCCTTTGGATATTTTGACTATATTGTAGAGCTTGGCTAAATTCAGGTTGAATAGGGGGTTCTCTCTAAATAGTGTTAATTTTTTTTTACCTTACTTCCTAATCTTATTTCGCTAATCATAAGAAAGGAATAGGAAAGATTGTTAGCTATTTTTCTAACGCTGCATAATGTGAATACCTTTTGGAAAGAAAGAAGAGTGTTATTTCTCTATGAGATAACTTCTTTCTCACTGCATAATGTCAATCTGATTGCTCTTAACATCTTAGTTTTAATCTAATGCTCTACAAATTTTATTGATTTCATTTAACATCTAACTACTCCAACTATTGTCAACCGTATAATTATGATATTGTTTTTGGCATTATTGTTCTTGCATTCACTGTTTCTCGACTTCATAGCTCTGGGGCTGGTTGTACAACCATTCGACTTGTACACTTAACATATTCCTTTGTTGCATCATATATGCTTGTTGACTAGAGTATTTCTCTATATTGGAGATGGTTTGCTATGTAATGCTCACGATAATACAAGTGAAAATCTTTTGTGAGAATCCTTGAAAATTCCACCCCTTTGGTGCACATAACACACTAGTCGGCCAATCATAAATATCAATATCATAACAATTGTAAAAGAACAAATTTTTGATGAATACGTGCGTTAGATTTTATTAATTAAAATATATACATATATTCATAAAAAAAAAATCAATCTTTAGCAAAAAAAAATTAGATATAAAAATTGAAAAGGATTAATACCAAAAGTGAAGAGTGTTTGATTTTGTGTAATATTCATAGTTGAATGCATTTCAATTGTTGTATTATTGGGATGGATGATCTTCTGAATAGTTCTCTGATATTTCACTTCTACGAACACCATCGAGATCCAATGAATATTAGATAAATTTTTTATGCTTATAAAAAGTAATTTTTTTATAATCCATTATTTGTGAAATTTTATAAAAACACAATTGAATGAGAAAACATCACAGATCCATAAATTGTAAAACTCAAATTGATAACAAGAATCATAATCACATAATTGATAACAAGATTAGGTATCGCAACAATTGCATAAAATTCATCTACAACAAATCCCAAGTGTGAACAAGAGTGGCAATCCCAGAAATTATCTAATTGAAGGTGTTAACATGTGTAGATGGCATTTATTAACAGTGTGCAGATCATCTTCATGGCTTCAGTTTTTGCAAACGCTTGAGCTCAGCATCTTTTCTTGCAATGATATCCTTCAATTTGGAAACCTGTTCCTTCAGATCTCTAACCTCCTTGCTTTCCTTGTTGCTACGTGCAGCACCCAGTTCCAAGCTAGAGACTCTCTTTGCAAATTTCAATGTGCTAATTGTCTCCGAGTAAGAATCAATGTCTGGATTGAGATGTACAAACATGAGTGTCTTTGCTTGGCCACCTAGGGAATCCTGAAGAATTTGGGTAAGTTTGCTGTTACGATAGGGGACATGGGCACTCTTATTAGCTAAAGCAAATATGACATCCCCAAGAGCAGAGAGAGATTTGTTTATGTGCATTGCTTCTTTAAGTCTATCCCCAATGACCTCAGACTTGTCAATCCTCTCACTTCCTGCAAGATCGATCAAATGAAGGCATCCTCTGAGAGTTGCTCCAGAAGATAAGTCTGTCCCTTCAACATGCACACTTAGGATACTGTGAGAACGGCTACTGTTTTCATTAAGGGCAGTAGCACCCACAACTCTGTTTCTCTTCCCTATTTTCATTAAATCTAAAACATCCTGTGTTGACTCAACATGGGACAATATTGCATCAGGAACACTAACCCCACTGGACTGAGATGTGCTTCGAATATCAAGGCTCTTTCTTCGAGAGGTCCTTGGTGAGTCACCATTAATCAGCAGATCACGAACTTGCTCGTTATATATTTCTATCATTTGGACCCCAATTTCATATCTAACAGATTCTTTTCTTGCTTGTGAAATTTGAAAAATGTCATTTAGTGCTCTGTAATTCACTCCCCAGTCTTCTTTTGATGACAATGTATTAGGACCAGACATTGTGTAAGTTTTCCCTGAACCGGTTTGACCATATGCAAAAATGCATACATTGTACCCATCTAGAACAGACCTTACAAGTGGTTCAGTGTCACGATATACTTCTTCTTGGGTTGCAGAAGGAGCAAAGACTCTGTTGAACTTAAATGTCTCTTTGGAATCCATGCCTGACCTTTTAGGGTTTGAAATTGACAATTCCCCTTCTTCACCGGTACATTCAATTGTTGTTTGTTTCACACAAGATTCACCGGGAAGGACAGGCCTCTCTCTACAGTATACACGAATATTTCCTTTCAGATCTTGAATTTCATTGTACAGCTGTCGGTTCTCTGCAACAACCCTGGAATAATTTGCTGCACTATTTGCTAACCCATTTAGCTGTTTTTCCAGCATTGAGATTTCTTCGTCTGTCAGTTGGGAGGCTTCTGTAATGTCTCGAAGTGCTGCAACATGTGCACCCAACAGTTTTAGGATACAAGAATATCTAAGCCTTATATTTTTTGATTCCTTCGAAGAATTCTCATCTGGTTCATTATTTTTTCTCTCTTGTTGAGACAAAAGAATTTGTATTTCATCATTTTTTTTTTGCAACTCTAAGCATACTTCTGCCTTTTCAGACTGCAATTGTTGGACATGTTCTTCATTAGTCCTTTTCATAGTTTGTAATTTAGATTCCAGGGCACTAATAGTGGTTTCACTCTCCTGCCTCTCTTTTAATCCCCTTTCTAGGGTTTCTTCAATTTTTCTCTGCAAGTCTTTTTGAACCTCCATTTTTTCAGATTGCAGTTTCTGCACTTGCTCTTGATTAATCTTATTCATAGTTTCTAATTCATCTTTTAACAGACGGATAGCAGCTTCACTCTTCACCCTTTCTTTCATTTCTCTATTTTGGTTTTCTTCCGATTTTGTATGCAACTCTGATTCAACTTCCCTTTTTTCTGACTGCAACTTTTGCACGTTTTCTTGATTAATTCTTTTTATAGCCTCTAATTCTTCCTCATTGCTCTGTTTTACAGTTTCTAATTCATATTTCAAAGCACGGATTGCAGATTCACTCTCCACCCTCTCTTTTATTTGTTTATTTCGGGTTTCCTCTATTTTCTTTTGCAATTCTGATTCAGCCTTGCTTTTTTCCAACTGCAATTGTCGCATTTGTCCCTGATTAGTCGCCCACATAGTTTCTAACTCTTCTTGATTAACCCTTTTCATGGTTTCTAATTCATCTTTCAAAGCACAGATAGAAGTCTCGCTCTGCACCCTCTCTTTCCTTTCTCTATCTTCGATTTCCTCTATTTTCTTCTGCAACCCTAATTCTACTTCCCTTTTTTCAGACTGTAATTGTTCCACATTTTCTTGATAATTCCTTTTCATGGTTTCAAATCCATATCTTAACATATGTTTGAGTTCCTTAATATGTTCCTTTTGGCTTAGAAGGCAGAATGCAAACTTTTCCATTACTTTTTTCAGTACAAATTCTACCACAGAATCAAGTTCTTCTCTCTGTTTCTCACCAAGAAGAGCACTCACAAGACTCAAAAGAGGTTTGGGTGGTGTCTTATTAATACATTTGAACAGTTCAGACTTCTCCACTGCTTTTTTATCCGGATATGTCATTGCTTTTACTTGCATAACCTCCTGGAAGGCTTGTCCAATTTGCTCCCATGTTAAATTTGATATAGCAGAATTGGACACAACTGAATCAGATAAAAGGCTTTCAAACTCAAATATTTTGTCTGAACTAACATCACCCATCTTTACAAAAGACTCCCCTGATCTTTTACCATTCATTCCTGGCGATTCATAAGCAGACAGATTACTTAACTTCTGCTGTCCTGTTGGGCATTCAACATCAAACATTTTGTCTGAACTAAAATCATCCATCTTTAGAGGAGATTCCCCTGTTACTTTCCCTAGGGACTCATCAGCACACACATTACATAACTTTTCCTGATTTCGCACAATATAGTATTCTCTTAGAGATAAAAGGCAGTCCACAACAGTCGCCATACTACCCTTCTCCAAATCATACTGTTTAAAAGTGGGTAGTTTAAAACCATCTATAGCCACCAGGAAAATCCCAACATTATCAAATCTTTCCTGTTCTGAAAATGTAGCACCTTCTGAGAGTCTGAATAATGTGATGTTTGATATGGCACCTGGATTGATTTTGTTCATAAGGTGGCAGAGAACATTTCCATCTCTCAAACACCTTCTCATTTCTTCTTCAGAAGGCAGGTGGGGAAGATGCAGAGTGGGAAACATACTGTTAAGCCAAGCTGCTACAATGGATCTCCTCAAGGCTGCTTCTGCATTACTACGTGAAGCAATGTGCATGTCTTCCAGTCTCCTGCTCAGCAGTTCACCAGAATTTTTTATGGCATTTTCAACAAAAACTGCCACATTTGGGCTTACAACGCCGCTACTTCCTCGTGGGAATTTCATTGCTAAAGTTCTTTCTCGATTTAATTCTAAAAGCAAATACTGTGTTCGATCTTTACAATATCATAGAGATTGGCTGTCTAAAATTCTTAAATAGAGGTTTAATGCTTACGTCGATACGAACAGACACCCTCCCCTAAAATCTAATCTCACTATTGCTAATTTATTCATAATTATTATTAGATATTATTATTATTATTATTATTATTATACTATACAAGGATCTCTCACTCTGTAAAAACGTTCGTGATGCATAAAATCGCCTTTATTTATTCTAAACCCAAGGAGGTAACAGTTTATCTAAATAGTTCTGTGTGGTTTCTTAAAGATAAAAATTACCATATTTATATTTGTAAAGTTTAGATAAAATATGTGGAGAGGTATTATTTGAGAAGAATTCTTATTAATTTATAATCTTAAATAATTTATATTTAATACAATATTGTATTATACATTTAATTTTAAATATTGTAATACAATATTCTCAAGCTTTACTAAGATATATTTAATAAAATATTATATTTAATATTTTGTATAATATTACATTAATATTAATTATTTTTATTCATGTTATTTTTATATTTTTTAAAAATAGAATATAGTTTTGATATCATTGATAAAATAATTTACTATTGGAGGATCACTTGTGTAATAAAAAAAAATGGCTTTGCTCCCCGCGAATAAATATGCCCTGCTCTCCGTGAATAAATCTGCTCTTAACTTCTTCAGGAAAACAAAATATGCCTCGTCCTGGGCTTTACCACTTTCAAATCGTTTCAACTTGCTTGCACAATCTTCTCCTCTCCTAGTGAATTTGAATGCAAATATCCTCGAATCCCAACTGGATCGCTTCCAAAAAACAAAGTATGGCTCTTTTGGTCTGGCGTCCTCGGATATTTCAAAGGTTCTACTCGCTTATCCTGCTACCCTCAGAAACTGCATTCAAACTCAGAAACATAATAGTAAGGAAAAGGATTACATTTTACCCTCAGACTCAAAGGAATGGATAACTGTTTCAAACAAAAAGAAATGGCATAAGGATGCCCTTACGTCCAACAAATCTGACAAGTGCTCGATCTTCCCGGCAGGTTTAAAATTAAATTGCGTCTCTAAGGCTGGGTCAATTTACCCTGCCTCAAATAATACGGCTTACATTCCCCCCCACCGTAAGCCTCACAAGGATTCTAGTTTTCAACCAAATCAACATAATGCACCAATCTCGGGCAGTTCCAGACAACTCAGCTCAAGTAAAATATTTGAATTTTGCCCTCTGAAACCCTATGCTCAGGGTTTGGATGGCGAATCCCCTTTCAATTTCTCGAAGGCAAAAGGATAGAAATTCAAAGCATCAAATAGTTCGTCGAAACCCTGGAAAGTATCTTATTCACTGAAACTCAGTGGAGATGCTATAACCGCGGGTAAAATTGGGAATAAAATGAATGATTCAAAAATCTGTATTATCAGTAATGACACAAGTGAAAAATGATGGCAAGAGTGTCAAGATTTTGGTATTTTTGCCATTTGGAATGGACCCAACGACAGTATATCCCAACTTGGAGAATGGATGAAATCGTTCAGGTGGGATCAGGTAAGTATTCTATCTCTTTCTACGCACCTCATTTATTTACATTGTAGTAACATTTCAACAAAAAATGAACTTCTTTCTGCTCAGTTTTGTTTTTTTAAGGGTTTTACAGTAAATTTCATTCCTTGGAGACCAAACTTCAATGAAAACTTAGCTTGCACCCTAAACTTTCCCATCTGGGTTTCTTTAAAAGATCTTCCTATCAAAATTCTTCATTCCCAGATTATAGAAAAAAATAGGGCTTCTCTTGGAGAATACTTAGGAATAGACTTGGACCATAACAATAAGAAGGAAGTGAGGCTGTTGGTTAAACTGAAAGATGGATTTAAAACTGAAGATTATATTAAAATCATCACCAATAGATCATTTTATGATTTGAAATTCTTGAAATATGAAGGCCACCTAAACAATATTTCTATAATTAATAGAAATCTGCATCAGGATGATAGCTTAACAACATATACATCAATTCCAAAAACCAAAAACTTAGAAACAATGTTTCCAAAACTAATGAGTATAGAGAAAACGAAGAAGGTTGAATTAAACCAGAACAATAGTGAAAGTTCAAACAATATTTAGACTTCTTCACACCGAAATACTTATGTTACTAGACCTAGCATGGAAGATAGAGAAGACAGAGAAATAGTAGAAATTATCAAAAACTTACTGCTAGAAAATGAACCTTCACATATAAAGGAAAATGGAGAGATTGAAGGGTTTAACCAAGCTGATACTTTGAAGGAAAATTTGGAAAGCGAAAGAACAAGTGGTGAAAGACCCAAGTATTTCCCAACATTGCGCCCAATGTATATCCCAAAATATATTCCTCAATGACATAAAAGTAAACTTAGAAATGCATGGGTTGCTTATTAATGATCTAACTTCGATTCATAATGATATCAGTGACCAACTAATTATTTGGGAGGAGTCTCACAAAGAAATCATGGATGGAAATGAAGCAAAGACAATCAAGAACCTAGAAGTAACAGAAAAATAAAGGAGTTGTGATAATCAACAACACTTATTGCCAATACAGTTACCAGTCGTCCCAGACTCCAACATTAGCAAGTCCTCCTCTTTGGATTTTGTCACCCACACTGCCAAAACAGATCAGTATTTAGAATATAATTCCCAGCCCAATCTTGTAAACTGCAACTCTTTGCAATCTTTAGATTCTATTTGTAATCACCTAAAAATGGTCACCTAAACCCTAGACCCCCAATCTCAACATTTAATCAAGAAACCATAACCTTGATTAAACTTAAGTCCTAAATCAAACAGGCAATTATCGAATTCGAACTGATCTGACCTAAACCCTAGGTCCTAATCAATCATCATACTTGATTAGTTAATTAATTCCTGAAATCATAATACATTGGCAAATAAACATTATGTTAATTATTTAATTGATATTATGACATATTAATTAAATAAAAATTACAAAATTGTCAATTAAATAAAAAAGGAATTAAATTAATTATAAAATAATAAATGTGCATTCAAAATCAATTAATTTATTAAAAATGCATATGACATCATCAAATCCAGTTAACTGATTTATCAAAATGGAAACAATCCAGTTCCACTCAGTTAACTGATTCTCTCAACCAATCAAATCACTTGCACATGGATTGTGCTTCTTCAATCAAATTTGAGCCACTCTTTTATTTCGATCTTGACCGTCGATTCGAGAGAGATTTCTATAAAAGAGAAACTCTTTTCCTTCACAAAGGATCCTAATTTTTATAAAAGTTATTATACTCATTTTTCATCTTAGCTTTCTTTCATGTTTTAGCTTTCATTTATGTAGCATTGTTGTTTGATTTTATCCAAGCATGCAAACATAATCTTAGAGCACATTTCAATTGGTGTTTTAAAATCAATCTTACACACTCAATTTGGTGTTTCTAAAATGAATCTTAATTAGCTTTAGATGAACAACAATCTGCATTTGCATTTAGCATTTAGTTTAATCAATCATATTTTCAAATCCTTCGTTTAGGTCTTCGGTGTAGTCACTGAGCTTGCAATGACCTGAGAGCAAGCTCATACTCTTGCCTTCTAGAAGGCAACAAGTCGATTCTTTCAGACATGCAGGGTGAATGAATCGATATTCATTCCTGTATGTAGCTGAAGAGCAATGACTATGTTGAAGTGTTCTGCTAAATAGAGGCCACTTTTAGCACGCACATTTCTAGCGCCCATCGAGGGGTTGAAAATAAATTTCAGGCCTCATTGTTAAATTCTGCTTTTAATTCTACTTTACGTTCATTTTGAGTCAAATCTGACTCTACGGTTGCGTCCAGAACGTCATTTCGGTTAAAAATGACTATAAACACACCTATGTCCGAGCAAAGTTGAATCTGTCGCAAATTTTTTTTTCTAACAGAGGTCGTATGGCCCTCTACACGCATATCGAAAAAAAATTCGTGGATATTGAAGCAAATTCACGCATATCGAGACAAAGTTTATTTTATTTTATTTCAAAAAACAATAAAATTTCAACTTTTGGTTTTATCTAATCTTATATGGTTCGATTTAATTTGCTCAGTTTATATGGTTCGGTTTAACACTGCCCTCAAAACCCCTTCATTTCTTTGCTATGATAGTGGCGGCTTTTGCTTATAACAAAATATGATATCTTCACCGGGGGGAATGTGGGATTAATTCCCTTCCTCCACCCCTAGCACCTCCCACCGCGCGGCCACCTGCCTCCACCCTCCCTAGCCCGCAGTTCCTCTTCTCCCCTTGCTACCCTTCTTCCACACCCGCCACCGCTGCTATCCCAGCGCCACTACATCCAAACCACCCCATCTCCCCCCACCTCCCTTCTTACATCATGCCACCTCTTTGCGCACAGCCACCTTCCAAACCCGCCACCGCCCAACTCCCTTCCTCCCTGCCTTCTCCCGCCTCCCCACGCGCAGCCTCCATTCTCCCCAACCCGCCACCTCCACTTCCCTCCCCGAGCTCACAGCCCGCACTCTTCCCTCCCTGCGTCAAACCAATCCAATCCACCAAACCCTCACGCCACTTCCTCTCCGCCACTCCTCCGCTCAGCCCCCTGCTCCGCCTCCCCTTGCCACCAAACCACCAGCGCCACCACCCTTACCTTTTTGGAGGGAAATTAAAATTGACGGCCTTTTAGCCATTTTAAAGCAGTGTTTTTCACTTTCTTTGACGGTCTGCAGACCGTCAAATTAAACTCAAGAGAATGATGATGTCATCGGGTGTTTGAAAATTTTTGCATTCACCATAGGCATTTTAAACATTGCAGTCTATTTTCAAACGACTATAACTTGCTCATCTGAAGTCCTTTGTTAGAGCATTTTTTTTTGATTGGGGGTAAAATTTTGCAAAGATCACAGTGGTGGAGTTAGTTTTTGATTTTGATATATGGATTGATCAGAAATTGCATTTTTTGGTGACTGTTGCTTTCTAATCCTCATTTTTGCAGCTTCCGGAGCCTTGTACAGGCTCATACGATCACCTTTTTCAGTGATTTTTTTTTTGAAACTGCATGATTTTCCGTCTACTATCTGAATATGTAATCTATTTTGTGATTTGATGATTTTTATATTGTGGACTAATCTTTGGCTTGGTTGTTTTTGATCTTATCTTTTTCATACAGCCTAACAGTGGTTTACAGAATGTTACTCAAGAAGACAAAAAATCAAAATACTCATGAATTGGTTTTGTAGGTTGCCTTTGATCGATAGAACGCAAAACAGTGTGCTTGCATCTTGTTTTCAATTTCTTAAAATAGGAACCCGCATGCAGGATTTATTAAAATGAACATTTATTTGCTATTTTAGGAATGACAATGATGTCAAGAAACTATGCTCTCGCCCTTTTGGGATGATCAAAAATCCAGAAGCATTATTGTTATTCTCTCATTCTGCTTGAAGTGTCTTTTAGTTTTGTAAATCCTAGGAATTGCATGGACGTATCCTCTCCCCTTGCCTTCGCGGATCTTGGGTGTAAGAGAAATCCATACAAATCCTTTAGCGTGGCTACCTCCCGGGTGCTTTAACAGAGCCAGTGAGAGTGGATTGCCCAACCGGTAATAGGCTAAAGCCAAGCCCTTCCAAACCGGTATATAAAAAATGTCATTGTGATTAATGTCACAATGAACAGGTGTTGAATGCATTATACCGGGAAGAAGATCTCCCTCAGTACCCTTGTGGTGCGTTAAAACCTACAGAACGTAACTTCTGTAGGCTGGGAAGCCTCCATAATGGAGCTAATCTGCTGCAAGTATAACCACCTGAACGGATGCCTTGACTACACACTTTGTTCTAGTTACCAAAACCCCTCTATCTGTTGACGCGAAAGGTCAGAGACCAACTAAGATGTCCCACACTTTCACGGCTCTTAGTAGAGACAACGGTCCCTTGGGAAGTGATTACCCTTGGGATTCGAAGCTTGGTGTGCTTGAGAAGTGAGTGCACATGTAAGGAGGAGCCCGTGCCTCCAAGCTTCTAAGTTGTCTGCTATGAGTAGACATGGCCGAACTTCGGTTCAAGTAGAAACTCAACAGATATTGCCCTGGCTATCCTAGGATTGTGGTGTCTCTGTTATTTTTACAACAAACATTATGCCTGATGTGTCTTGCGTGGGTGAAGCATCAAAACAAACAGACACCAGAACATTCAAAACGAACATCCAATCAAACATCAAAGTGATCAACGATTCAAAATTTGCACTTCTAGGTGTTAGCTGACAACTCTTGTCTGAGTTTCTGCATCTTATATCAAACCTTAGAAATCTATCAACTTGCTATCCGAATTGCTATTCTGCTATGAAGGTTTTGTCTGAATTTTCACAAATCTATGTTCTCATCAACATCATCACTACTAGTTTGTCTTTGACTGCAATCTGTTGATAGTCTGACTCATTGCTGTTTCAAAATCTAATTTTGTTGTGCTAGTCCAAGTGACTTGTTACTTTAATCATCTTTTCCTGCACTATCCTTATCCTGAGTTGTGAGAGCAGGTTCGTTAACCTTGACTCAAGATTAGATTCATTGCTTCTCTCTCTTAGTTGGACTTTATCTCCTTTGTCCTTTGGTCTTGGACTTAATCAGCACTTTAGATATCACTTCAGCACATGTCAGTCAATCAATCGGTTCATCATACCTCATCTTCAATCTTCTATGCAAGCGCATTAACCCAATCTTGCAATGTCTAAAAGCAAATGGACTAAACCTTATGGTCCTAACAACGCGCAAGCAGAGATTCTTATGGCAGCTTTATCGAAACAACTTCAAACTATGCAATCTGAAATCCAAGAATTAAAAGGAGAAAAAGATACACCATTCAATAAGTCGTCATCAAGCAAAAAGGTATCTAAGCACAGTAAACCAATCTTTGATCAAGCAACACTTTATGACCAACCTATCTTTGATCAAGAGAGTGAAGGGGAATCTATGATAGATTCAGATGAGATTCTTCTCT
>MU227445.1:1371889-1385935 GCA_018584345.1 Thuja plicata
TGATGAAAAAAGAAATAAATTAAATGAAAAAGTAAATAAAATCCCTTTTTCATCACATCTTCCTAAGTGGTGGGTTTTTGCCTCTTAATCTCAACCATTGATCAATTCTTTTTGCCTCTTAATCTCAGCCATTCACTTTTCTTTATAAGGAAATATCTCCTCATTTTCATATTAAGTTTTCATAGTATTGTTATGTTGCAGGTTTGGAGAGCAATTTTTGAGGAGGATTTGAGCACTTGAGCTTGGATATTGCAACTTCTCTCTTCTTGTCTTCTTTTTCTTGCATCCATGGCTATTTATGTAGATTAAATTCATGTTTACTTTCATAGATTAATATTACATCCATATTTCCTTTTATAGAATAATCATGCATTGTTATCATTTAGATTAATTTCCTTTTATGCATTGTAATGATATAGAGTAGATCTCATTTTTCATGCATTCGAATCTCTCATTTCATGGTGTACTTGCATAGGCACTAACTAGGTCAATCTGAGGGCCTCTATTTCACACCTTTGCACTCCATGACTAGAGAGCTATGGATTGATATTTGAGGCCTCATTCTTGAGCAATCTTGGATGGAATGATTCATAGAAGTGTGTCAACATTTTAGCACACAGGTTTTAGGATTAATGTTAGAGGCGTCAATTAATCCATCATTAACAACATTCTTATTTTGCTTCCACCATTTAGGCTTGGAGTTGGAGTTGGTGGTTTTGTTTTCATTTTTAAGGGTAATCTCTCCCCTATTAACCATGACTTCCTCAATACGGAGGGCATTTTTAATCATTCTATCGAAGCTTGGAGAGTCTTGCATTTGTAAAGCGTAGTTCAATTCAGGAACTAGATTATTAATGAAGATCTCCATCTTCTCTGTTTCAAGAATGACCCTTGAATATCGTGCAAAAATCTTCCTCCATCTTTGTAGGAAGTGTGTAAATGATTCACCAGTTCACTGTTTGGTATTAAATAGGTCCATCATAGTTACGTCATGTTGGATGTTGTAGGAGTAATATTGGATGAATCGTTGGATCAACTCCTCAAATGTCTTGACCTTAGGGTTTAGTTTTGAGAACCACTCTATGGCATTTCCCTCTATACTTCCTTGAAATAGTCGCATGAGATATGTAGGTTCATGCATGTATTCTATGCTTAGAGCACAGAATTCCCTCACATGGTCATGTGGGTCAGTTTCTCCCATGTACTTGTCATACTTTGGTCTTGCCACGTTGGGAGGAAATGGGACCATAGTGATACTCTTGTCAAAAGGAAATGGACAAATGGCGTCCAACGAGTATTGTGTTTTGGGCTTCTCTTTCTCCTGTTTGAAGTTTGTGAGCTCTATTTGCATCAAATTGAGTTGTTTGGTGAGAATGGATATAGTATTTGGTACCTCCTTTTCTTTGAGATTTTCCACATCATAATCCTTAGGTAATTTGACACCTATGGATGCTATATGGAGGAAGTATTTCTCTTTATCCTCGTCAGTCATTTTCTCCATTATTTTATGGAATCTCTTGCTCTGTTTGAGTTTTTCATATTCTTCTTCAGTGATTTTTTTCTCACTATCGGACTCAAATAAGGGACGGTCAAATTTAGGTTCTTCTTCTTCATTCATATCTTCGCGCCTTTTTACATTGTTATACTCCTCAAAAGCCTCACTCCATTTGTGAGTGTCACTATCCATTTGTGGGGATTCTAGATCGAGTAGGGAACTATGAGATGTTTCCCCTTGAAAGTGTGGTGTTTTAGGAGGCACTTTCGATCCTTTAGAAGTGTACTTGTTGCATCTTGTGTTAACCATGAAGTTGTTTCTCAACTTTGTCAACATTTCCCAATAGTGCAAGTGAGGATTTCAGATTGTTCAAGTGGGCGTGTCTAGGTAAGAGTAATTGTTTGTTGTTGGTGGACATAAATGATTCTATTGTCAGAGGGTTAGAATGCCATGATAGTGAGCTGAGAACCAAGTTGTTGGTAGAAAGTGGGTAGATCACACACATTGAACCAATCGTGAAAGATAGACTAAGCATGCAAGGTAGACGTTTGAAAGAGTTTTGAAATTTCAACAGGGAGACAAGAAAAAGACAACAGGAACTAGCTAAAGAGCCAAAAGGATATCCTAATCAACTGAGACTTTCTAAGAGATATTTCTGTAAGTACCCACTATCCTAGATGCGATCTCCTAGATGCGAGTCTCTGATGACACCAGATGCGAGCCTAAATCCTAGATGCGACCGTGTGCTGACCAAATGCGAGGCAGTATATGAGATGCGATCCTAAACACTAGATGCGATATAGGAAATCTAGGATGTGATCTTATGATGTCTTTGTCAGTTTTGATCAATTTTGAAATTTGTGTTTTGGGAGTTCGTACAGTTTGTTTGATCTATGATTGTGTTTGGAGACTTGTTGGTGAGTGAAAAACACATGTATCTGAAGGTTTGAATATTGTTGCTTGTTTGAAGGATTTTATCTTTTTAGTGATTCTTCAAGAACATCAAATAGATTTGTATTGTTAGGAGGGTGAAACAAACACTCATATTTTTCCTATTCTCTAGGTGGAGGATCAAAATCTTTGCTCGTTGACTCAGGTATACACTCAAATGCTAATCAAAATACAACCATCACCAAGCACACAATGGCTCTAGTCATGATGCTGTATTAGCCGACTCTAAATGAAAGTGATGGCACAATATGAGGAGTGTCTTGGGGCAATTACTTTTTACCTTGCACAAAGATTATCACCCTTTTAGGGATGAATCATGAATTCTTTCAGTTGAAGTTGTTGTAGATTATTGGGCAATCCGTTCGAAACCATCCCCCATAGAATTGTACAAGGCAAAATTTAGGTGCCCTATGAGTACTTGAATGTATGTATTCTTGAAAGCAAGATTCAAGCGGCTCCGCTCTACATATACCTAAGCATGTTCAAGGAATGATGTCAAAATTCCATGAACAAAACCGACTCTGTCTTCCAAGGCTTTAGCCTACGAGGAAGCAACTATTTATAGTGAGTTAGAAGGATTGGCGTAAAACCTGTCCTCACTTGGGTCATTCCTGGGAGATTTTTTCCTCAACTGACAGGCCCTCTACTATTTAAATGTGTACCAAGGAATGGTGAGCTTTGGATGTCTGGATTTTTGATTCTTCCGAAGAAGAAGAGCATACTCTCCTAATCTAAGCCATTTTATCCCAAAATAGAGTCAAGAAAAGTGGTTCTTTCCCTCAAACAATGTTGTGCTTAATTTAGATGTTCCTATTTTAATGAAAACACTATGCTTGAAAGTAGATTTGCCTTGTTCATTTAGCCACAATATTTAGTGAGTTTGCTTGTTCAATTTCTGTGTCTCAAAAATGAACTATATAGTTGAACTTGTTCTTTGATCCACAAGATTTAGTGATTTGTGTTTGTTCATTTACTGATCCAAAATAAATTATACGATGTGATTGCTTGTTTAATTAACTCAAAATTCCGTTGAACCCATAAACTGATGTGTGAGTTTCTGATTTTTCTTAAAAGGAAAAGAGCATAGTCCTCTAGTCAGTTTAGTGATAGATTGGAAAATGTTCCTTAGTTTTCAAAGAAAGTAAATAGAGGTCAAGATGGGGGTTGGGCAACCTGAAAAATTGAGTTAGTTTGTTATGTAGCAACTCCCACAAAAAACCGTGAATGACAACTTGCAAACAATTGTTAAGCTGCAAAATATCAAAAATATAACTTGTCAAGATGTTAGAGCTAGGAAAATGAAGTTCACTAAAATTTTCACTAGATACGATCCAGAAAGACAGAAAATGACACAAAACCATATGTGACTTTCCTTACCAGATGTGATAGCATGCTCCCTAGATGCGAACCTAAACTGAAAAATGACCCAGGAAATCCCAGATGCGAGCCTCATTTGCTACGGTGTGAGGGTGTATTTTGGATGTGATCCTGAATGACCAAAAATGACCCTATAACAGATTCCTGGGCATGCAAATTAGTGAAAAATTGGTTTAAAATGAGGCCAAACTGGAAATCAAGCCCCACGATGGTGTTAGGAATAAGGTGTCTCAACCTTGGATAATTCCTATTCTTATTATTTGTTTTGTAAAATGTATTTCTTGCAAATAATGTAATTAAGTGTGAGTGTACATGTCTAGTTGGCATGTTGATGTGTCACTCCACTTGATGTGTCGACATCTTGAATTGTGTGTAAGGAAGTCATGGCTGAAACGGTTATGATAGATTCTTATGACACATACGAGCTATTTCTAGGAGTTTTTAATGACAGGTGAAGACATGCAATGACATTTGGAAAATGATAAAGTTGAGTAATGCTCCGAACCTTTGGGAGCCTTAGGGGGATTGGGCATTAATTAGGATCCTAGAAAGGTGGACTTTACACTGCTTACGGCTAGTACCAATTGGATGGCAGGCAAGGTCAAAAGCTTCAGGAATAACATTTAATTCATCATTATCAACGTTTATGGACCTACATCCACTGCATGGAAAGTTGCTATCTGGACATAAATAAGTAATTATATGGATACAAAACCACAATCTGACTTCATATTGGGGAGGGGGGCGGGTGGGGGGTTTAACTCAATATTATCAATTAGGGAAAAAATAGGAGGAATACAAACTGAATCAAAAGCAACAATTGACTTCAATAACTAGATTATGAGAAACTCACTTATGGATATTCCAACATCTAATGGATTGTATACATGGAATAACATAAGGAAATGTTTTTGTTACATTGCAGAGAGATTGGATAGATTTATAATTTGAGGTGATACTTTCTCAATTAATATGTCAATTGCTGCAACAATACTACCCTTTGCTGGATCAGATCACTATCCTATACAACTTGAAATCAAAGAACAACAAAAACCAATTAGATGTTCCTTTAAATGTGAAAATATGTGGTTTTTGGATGATAGATTTATGGAGAAAATAGAACAATGGTGGAAAGAAGAGGTCTTTGAAGGGTCTAGAATATTTTGCTTTGTGGAAAAACTAAAAAGTGTAAAAGAAAAAATAATAAAATGGAACAACAAAAGCTTTAAAAACATTTTCAAATAAAAATTAGAAAATGAGGAAGATATCAGGGAACTAAATGCAAAAGTTATAGAAAATGGAATGAGGGACAAAGATTATAATAAAGAAAAAGAATTAATGAATAAACAATAATCTATTCTACTTAAAGAAGAAATATTTTGGAAATAGAAATTGAGAGAGACTTGGTTAAATGTAGGAGATAGAAATACTAAATTCTTTCATTCTAGTACTCTGAATAGGCACAACATAAATAGAATAACTAAAATAAGAGATGAGACGGGTTCAGAGTTGGAAAGCCCAAACCAAATTGCCGCTACCTTCGTCAATTACTATTCTGAGATACTAAACAATTATGAATTCTCAGATCTTGGTGCTCAAAATGACATGTTAAAAGCAATTCCCAGAATACTTACCAATGAAGACAATGCAAACCTTAACAAGAGATTCTCTCTGGAAGAAATTAAAGAAGACCTATTCTCTCTCAACCCAGATAAATCTCGAGGTCCAGACGGTTTTTAGGCCTTTTTCTTTCAAAAATGCTGGGATATCATAGGGAAGGAATTATGGGAAGCTATTGAAGCTACTAGGAACTTAGGGACTCTACTAACTAAAATTATTAATACCTTTTTAGCACTTATCCCAAAAAAATGATACGATTTCTCCTGGTGATTACAAACCCACGTAATTTGTAACAATATATACAATATTTTGTCCAAAGCTTTGGTAAATAGACTCAAAAAGATAATCCATAAACTGATATCAGAAGAATAAACTAGGTTTGTCCTGAACCGATCAATTTATGATGAAATTATTATAATACATGAATTAATACATTCAACACAAACAAACAAGGATCCTTGCATGCTGATGAAACTAGATATACGTAAAGCCTATGACAAAGTTGACTGGAGATTCTTATGTAAAACCATGCGAGATTTTGGCTTTTCTAATCAATGGGTCAATTTAAAATTCAATTGCATATCAACTCCAAAATTATCAATATTAATAAATGGATCTTCTGAAGGCTTTTTTAACTCCTCCAGAGGTATTAGACAAGGGGATCCCATTTCTCCTTTTCTTTTTATAATTATAGCTAAGGCTTTTGGTAGGGCAATTAAAATTGATCAGTATGAAGGCCTTATCAAAGGGGTCAAAGTGACAGATGAGGTTGACAATGTAACTCACCAATAATTTGCTGATGACACTATTCTTCCAGGTGTTTATTCCAGAACCGAAGCTCTCCAATTTAAAGAGATTATCAATACCTACTTGAAAGCATCTGGCCAGGAAGTGAACACTGAGAAATCTGAAATATTTTTCTTGAATACATCACGAGACCTTGAGAGAAATATTTGTAACATTATGGGTTATAATAAAGGCGAATTTCCATGTAAATATTTGGGTATTCATCTAGAAAAAGGTCAAAGAGGGGGATAAACATGGAGAAATATTGCATCCAAATTAGATTCAAAATTGGACTGCTGGAAGGGGAAGTACCTCAACAAAGTTGGTAGAGCTACAATGATCAGAGTAGTTCTATCTGCGATCCCTACGTATCAGATGTCTTGCTTGCCATTACCAAAAGGGGTTGGCAAACAACTAAACCAAAAACTTAAGAATTTCTTTTGGCAAGGTGCTGAAGATAAAAACAAAGTGGAAATGATTAAATGGGACCAAATTTGTAGACCAAAAGAATTTGGGGGCTTAGGTATAAAAAATTTAGAATGGCAGAACAAAGCCCTAGGTGCTAAATTAGTATGGAGGATGATTTAGGAAAATGAAAGCAAATGGGCTAAAATATTATACCAAAAATACTTAAATAACTCAGTTCCATCAACCCTCTTCCGAATGATCAACCCACCCAAAGGTTTGAAAATTTGGAATTTTATGATGCAAAATAGAGAACTCATTGTGAAAAACCTCACTTGGGACATTCATGATGGACAAGAGGCCCTTTTTTGGGAAGTCTCTTGGGATGGTCTCCCATCACTGGATAAAGAAAACTTACCAGACAATATTAAAAATACTCTCATTCAATGTTGGGGTACCCATTTCAAAGATTATATAGAGGAATCCCAGGTTGGATGGCAATGGAAAAGATCATCAAATACTACTTTATCCCGAGAAGAGAGAGTTGCTTTCGATAATTTTTTGCAATCTAGGAAACCTAAACACAAAGCTAGATCATATAGATTAATTTGGGGCACATCCAAAGATGGAAAGTACAGTGTAAAGAAAGGTTATGATATTATTATAAATTCCCAAGATTGGAATAAAGAAGATATCCTCCTAAACTTATGTTGGGACTCAGCTTGTCTCCCCAAGGCTGGGATCTTTCTTTGCGCTGCATTGAAAGAAAGAATCTTAACCTCTAATAGATTCACCAAGTTAGGATTTGAGGGTCCATCTAGATGCATCCTATGTAAATATGCATCTGAAACTACTAAACATTTACTATTTGTATGTCCTTTCTCTAACCATTGTTGGAAGTGGCTTTGTAACAAAATCAACTGGTCTTCTGCCTTCAACGATAATATTTTAGACTTTTTGCGTTGTTGGCCCCATGAAGGATCCAAAGTGTATAGCAAGATGTGGAGAATTGCCCCCTCTATATTGGTATGGGAAATTTGGAAAGAGTGAAATAGAAGGATATTTATAGAAACAAAAATGGATAGAGGATCCCTGATTAATAAAATTGAAGTGAGTATCATAGAAGCAACAAACAACCACCTAAGGAATATACACAAAGAAGAAGGATCATTCACAGTATGGGATGCAAAAATGAGGAATAATTGGAAAGGCTTAATTAATCCCCAATTGAGATATACCAAAACTAATAAATTAGCTAGAGCCCTATGCGAATGGAAACCTCTCCAAGCGGGTGGATGAAATTAAATTTTGATGGTGCATCAAGAGGAAATCTTGGGAAATATGGACTAGGGTGTATTATCAAGAATGAAGTAGGTGATTGGGTGGTTAAAAGGGGTAACCCCTAGGTATCTCTTCAAATAAACAAGAAGAACTTGAGGCATTAAATGAAGGTCTTAAGTTAAGTTTAAAGAGCAGAATTCAGAAGTTAATTATAGAAGGAGATTCATAAATTATCCATAATGATTTAAGAAAATGAAGCACTCCAAATTGGATCTTAAACTCAAAACTAGAAGAAGTCCTAGATCTCATGGATAGGTTTCAAGAAACACAATTTGAGCACATCTATTGGGAAGGAAATAAAGAAGCAGATGCTTTAGCTAACTTAGGTACCGACGGGGAAAATGTTAATCTGGTTAACCATGGTCAAGCACTGACAAAATGAGCTCTAACATGCAACTATTAATAAATCAATAGCATGAAACTGGAACTTTAGGAAAGGAGGTAATTCATATGGCCCAACTACCTTCTATTAAAAATCCAGTTCTGGTAAATGATGGGGCATACTAGTAAATGATATAGAAAGGGTCTATCTAGTAGCATAGGTAGAACTGAATAAGGATGACCCAGCTAACTTCAAAATACATTATAATTACATATACTTAAATATAGGAATAAATAGATATAAAAATAGTTAGATCCAAACATATATAAATACATACACATATATACACACAAGTATAAGTATAAATATGCACATAAATACATAACAAATAGTTTTATATAGACACATAATTTTATAAATTTAGATATACACAAACAAAAAACAAACATATACATGCATATGCGAAAAACACAACATACACTTAAAAAATACACATACATACAGACAATCAAATACACACATACATATAAACATGCATATTCAGACATATAAAATTTTACAATTCATAAGTCAATATAGCTATATAAAATTCCATACATATAAATAAATATAAATATGAATACTCACACAGACACATTAAAATTATACAAACATATATAGACAGTAGTTTAGATATAGAAAAATCACCACTAACACATATAAACAAAGCTACCCAATTTCCTCTTTTAGTAACAGGCATAGAATGATAACAGATTTGATAAAAAATTATAAAAAGTCTGTCATATTATTAGATTAAAGCTATGCATTTGGCTTAGATTACTATCAAACCAAAACTCATCTTTGGATGCTCGAGGATAGCATAGAAGCATTTTCAATATCAGAATGTAACAATGAAGCATTCACATTGTAAAAAAAAAAGGAAGATAATAAATCCTTAATGCAGCCCAAGAAGTTATAGAGTTAACTCTCCTATTAAAGCTCTCGACATCATGTTGCAGCAAGGCACAATAAACATTCTTTACTGAAGGGGAGGTCAATAGACATAAGCAAGTCCGACAATGGATTTAAAATCCCTCTATAGGAAGGCATAACTATTGATATTACTGATATTAGTACTAATGGGATGGTCTAGGAGTCATTTTAGACTCATTTTCAATTCGGTAGAAGGTGAAGAGACATAGCAACTCAACCGTCTCAATCCAACAAAACTTGGAAGAGAATCCACTCCCCCTCAACATCATATAAATAACCAATATCGCACCAGACTAATCAAACGTAGATTATCCTTTAGCCTCTGACAATATGACTACCCCAATCAAACTTACTTGCAATATGAAGAAAATTGCCTTTGAAGGAAATGTTATGACTAGACATCTCAAAGTGGTTATGTTGGATAATCATCCACTAATAATTAGAGCTGTTCATCACATCCTAGGGAAATAATTCCTTACAAATGATGATAGATATAGAGTTTATACAGAAATTACATCTATGTTTGTTTCCACACCACTTCAATGGGGTACTGAGAAACACGATGTCAAAGACAAATTAACTATACCTAGTCCTCGATACCTTGACATAGCCTCAATCAATGGAAGAACAATTCCTACTAAACCAATCATTTCATTTGATGATGCTATTGCTACCAACGAAAGAGCACCTATTATCAAGAGGAACATTGAATTCTTAATGATATATATGCATATCATGAAACCACTTATGGAGCACTGGTTCTACAACTACTGGCACACTGATGAGGTTGGGGATACTAACATGGACTGTTTTAGCGATTCAGATTCAGAGAACCTAGTGGAACTTTGGCTAGCAGAAGGGGGCCAGGATATCACTTCTAAACTAGCAAGGTTATAGGCCAGGATATCAGGCCCATTCAGATATTTAGGCCTATTTTCTTTTTATGATTAGAGGTATCGCACTTTCTAAACATACACATCCTATATATAGTAAAATAAAAATACTTACACAAAACTAAATAAAAATAAAGAAATTTATATCAGGAGCCCTCAAATCAATCTAACGCTTAACAATTAGAAAAGACACTTCACCACTTATTATAGTGATGCTTAAAGTACCTTTAACAGTCCTTAAAACTAAAATCCCTTCTTCTTGGGTAAAGAGCTAGGTTTAGATACAGATGAATTTATTCTTATTAAGATAGCATTAATTAGAATTACAAATAGTAACATACCAATGTTTGTATCATTTGTCAAAAGCATTAAAACAATATTTCCTCTAACTTATGTGTAATATCAATTATTTTATAAGAATCAATAATTGATTATGGAAAAATGGAAATCTATATTTGGCTTATTTCTTCAAAATCAACTCAAAATAGTATCGTGATGAGCATGAGCAAGAAAGCATAAGTTATCATTCAAAATCTACAAACTATTAACACACTCAACAGTAAGATAAATTGAGTAACTAACAGATAGAAAGGACATGTAAGAGCAATGCTCTGTTGCACTTCTGACAAGAAATAGGCATTAAAGCTATTAGAGGAAAATTTAATTCTAGTAACTAGATATAGCCACTAGAAATCAATGGAATATATTTCTCTGCATATTTTCCAAAAATAGAAGAATTATGATTGTCTATTTATACACTGTTATACCAAAAATTTGTTCCATATTCATGCTCGAAGTTATCCACTCCAACTGCATGTCAATAATGAAACTTAGGCAGTTGGTATAAACATGGACAAAGGTGGCTAAACAACAATATGAAGACATGAAGCATTCGGTGGTGATTGTTCATGATAATCTCTTATCTTGAAGTTGATAACATTTTTATCAATTTCAGATAAGGATTCATCAGGAAAATCTCAATACATCAGATTTGTATTACAGATATATGGACAGCTGCACTTCACCTAGTACCATCAAGGCCTTCAAATGGATTGTATTAGGTGAGTTGAAATTCACAAGAAAGGATTATGAAAAGCTCTAGAATATATGATCATAAGAAGAAATCGTGACTTTCTCTGGGTTGATGAGTTTTCTTACAAAGCAGGCTCTGCCCTGTATATCCACAGAAATAGATAAATAATACACACACACACAAATATATATATATATATATATAATACATATATATAGATACAGATATATACACACACACACACACATATATAAAAACACATCTAAGTATATATAAACACACTTATGTATATATATATAAATCTCTATATATATGGACATACCTATTAATATATGTATATATATCTAAATACAGATTAAAGCATATATAAACGTATGTATATATATATAAATATGTTTATATATATATATATGTGTGTGTGTGTGTATATATATGTATATATATACATATATATATATACATATACATATATACATATATATATATATATATATATGTATATATATATATGTATATGTATATATATATGTATGTGTATATATATATGTGTATGTATATATATATGTGTATATATATATACACACATATACATATATATATATATATGTATATCTATATATATATCTATATGTATATATATATATATATGTATATATGTATATAAACATACATTATCAGTGTATTAAAGATATTATTAGAGATATATATACATTTATATAGACACAAATATGGTTATGAAGAGATCTTTATATATATTAGGGAACAACTCACATTCTCCATAATTATTGATAAGGTAAAGAGTGGCATGGTAAAAACCATCCTATCCTACTGATGAATTATTGAAAAAGCTGTAGGACTAGGTATGAGTTTGGATGAAATCTGCTATCCTCTGTAGATAAAGGACCTAGAGGAAAGATTTGATCTTACTTCAAGAGCCTAAATATAACAGGTGGATGACATAAGGAAGTATCATTAGCACTTTCCGATTTAGCTAGATTACAAAACCTGTATAAACTCCCTTGTCTAGAATAAAGAACAATGAATCTATCCTTTATTTACTCCGCAGAAATAGGGTCCCAAACATCCTTGTGAAGACACCATACCCACGATGGCACGATACCTGATACTCACTTATAATAATAATCATGACATGCTAGATTTTAGAGAAGGATCTAGAATGACCTTCTTTCTAGAGACGTCTTGAGGCTTCGGTTCTGGCATATAGATTTCTTTCCACAACATATCTTCACTAAAATCATAGCGAATACTCTCTCCCCTACCTACACTAGGATGGAAACTACCATTTCCCTTATAAAAAGTACAGAGAAAGAACCATGGAATTTGTAGGGTAGGTTAAACCTGAGCATTGGGGACGCATCTTGAAGAAGGTGGATGACATCTCTAGATTAGTTGTCAAGAAAGTTATAGGGGAAAGAGATTTGGACTATAGTAGAAGCTGGAGGATGAATAGTGACATTATTGGCACTTTTATTGCCATAGCTTTCCGGGCAAGGATCAAATTCTGGGACATCAAGAAGCTATGTGTCATACTGTTTGATGATACATGGCTTAAAGGCCTGGACAATATAGTGGAGAGTGTTAATTACCAATTGGAAATTCCACACCTGGAGTATTATATGTCCTGGCCTTTTGGAAGCCTCAAAACACTCAAGGTTTGCAGGAGACCTATCTTATACATTAAGGACATCAAGGCCTTTGAGGCTCTGTGGCCAGACATGGTTAAATTTCTGCAATTTCTACTTAGGTGGCATGACATAGTAGAAGATAGCAACAACTGGGCTGAGATATTCTTTACCTCTATTGGGGCAGAGGTTCCTCCATCCATTGTGCTTCAAGATCGAAAGCAGTACACTGTTTGCCTCCCTTTTCTGCTGAAGACATCCAGATCCACATTCTCCAAACGTTCAAAGTATGAAGTTGGGGATTCTTTCATGGATGTAGACTCCGATTCAGAAAAATATATCATGGTCACCGAGCCGTCCTAATCTGTATGCTAGATGGATTATGATACATATTTTATAAGGTAACTTTTAGACTAGTAATCTTGTTAAAGGCCTTTTTTATTTGTACATATTTGTCCTTAGTACATAGGCTAGATATAGTCATTAGGATTATACTTAGATTAGGAACTATCTGTGCTTTCTCTTTGTACAACTTACTCTAATGTTGAAGCTTAAGACTTATTAAACTTTAGGTATGCAAGTGACTGTTTCTACAAGGAGATTTACAAATACAAGTAGTTTATTAAATCAAAGGGATGTAAGCTTGATATAAAATGATATGAAAGTTATTATTAAATAAATCTCTCAATAGATAGATAGAATATAATTCATAGTTTCAATGGTATATCTAATTTGAAGCATCAATGCTAGTTTGAACAAATATCTATTTGTTTTACAATAAAAAAAGAAAGAAGTTTCCCCAATTAATCTATCACATAAAATGCAGAATATTAAATTTCTCATTACAACCAAATTAAGCCAAAACAAAAAATAGGACTAAATGGGAAAGGACAGTGATAACAAAGAGAAGTAGAATCAAAGAATGGATCAGTTTGGATAAATGCATATTAGCTTACAAAATATAGATATTTAGATTCTACTTCTCTTTGTTAGCAATGTCCTTTCCCATTTAGTCCTATTTTTTGTTTTGGCTTACTTTGGTTGTAATGAGAAATTTAATATTTTGCATTATATATATAAGAGATGTATAAATATATATAAAAATAGAGTCATTAATATTTAGGTATGCAAGCAATCAACTACATAGGTAAACAAATAAGGATAAATCTATATAAAAATATATATACATACAAATATATATATATATA
>MU227445.1:1421183-1455385 GCA_018584345.1 Thuja plicata
AGTTATGGTGAGTTGTAAGAGGTTCGGTTTAAGCTACCATCTCGAGAAGGATCATTCTCGCATATAGCTCTTCCTAATTTCTAGTGAGCATAGCCAGGACTTGACAGGGTTGGAGGGGCATTACATGGCACCTAAAAGATGGGTAAATAGAATTCTCCTTGGTAGTTGGGGTCCTGTGTGCCAACATTTAACAATCTCTCATAGGACCACTGATCTAGTTTTTCTGTTTCATCACTCCCTTTATCTGAGTGTGGACTCTCTTTTGAAGTGGGTTTATCAGTTTTAGCATTAAAACCCAGTCTTGTCTTATCTTTGGTATTTCAGAACTCCATGGGTATAGGTTCAATAAGCCCTTGTCCTATGTCATTTAGAG
Source organism: Thuja plicata (assembly GCA_018584345.1). NCBI lineage: Eukaryota > Viridiplantae > Streptophyta > Pinopsida > Cupressales > Cupressaceae > Thuja > Thuja plicata. The sequence continues at coordinate 1,421,557 of MU227445.1, forward strand.
GTCCCTTTCCTTTGTATCCCATCTGTTTGAGGAAATCATATCCCTTTCCATACTGTTCTGGGGATATCTTCACATGTTTGACTTCAGCCTCCACTGTTTCTCCTCTGTAAAGTCAGTCCAAGATTGCATGTTCTTCTATGTTATCTGAAGAAGATGTGAATGCCCTTACCATGCTAGTTACTTTGTGTACTTCTAGCTCTTTGGATGCTGTAGGTGTGAATGTCGATGAAGGTTTTTCGTAGGATCTTGGTGGTACCAGAAGTTCTATTAATGAGGGAGTTAGGTCTAGCTTGTACTTTCCCATACCTATTTCTTCAATTTTTATGGTTTTGCTAAAACTCTTCATAACCATGTCCTTGGTAGTTTCAGGAGAAGCTACATCCATAGCCTCTTTGTTGTGTGGGATCATTCTACCTACTTTGATATTATTACAAGTGTAGTTAGCATCTGTAGGAATCGTCACTTCTACCCCATTATGTGGGAACTTTATGCATTGGTGGTAAGTGGACGATACAAATTGCATCTTGTGAATCCATGGTCTCCCTAGTAGGATATTTTAGGCCAATGGTAGATCCAGAACTTGACATATGATGTTCCTCTCAATTGGTCCAACTCTGATAGGTAGATCAATAAGACCTCTGGAGGATCTTTCTTCCTCATCATAAGATTTGATGGTTATCTTGCTTCTAGAGTCAATTATTTGTTCTAAGAGACCCAGTCTCTTGATTAGATCCAGTGTACAGATATTAAATCTTGCACCTCCATCTATCAACACACATCTAACATGGGATCTATGAATTAGGACTTTGATATGGAGGGGTTGACTATGTGGATGGGTCAATGATTTGTCATCCTCTTCAGAAAAGGAGAGGTAGTGTGGTGCTGATATGTGATTGACCATCGCTTGGAATTTTTCTATATCAATATCCTTTGGGACATTAGCAGCATGTAGAGCTTGTTCTAGGATTTCCCTATGTACTGTAGATATCTTGAGAAACTCAAAAATAGAAATTTTGGCAGAGGTTCATTGCAATTAGTCTACCAAGTCATATTTATCTCTAGGAATAGTAACCATGTGTTTTGATGCTGGTTTAGGAATAGTTACAATAAGAAATTTGGATGTTGATGTTAGTTTTGGAGGTCCTTTGATTGTGACCTGTGCTTGGCTCTGTGTTACAGCATTTGAGTGGAATGAGGCACCTTTTATTGTGACCACATTGATGGATTTGGTTTTAATGTCTAGCATATTGATCACATTGTCATTTTTGGAATAGGTGTAGTTTACCTCATTACTCTTCCCTTTAGATGTTTCTCCTTGATCATAATTAGGAAAGGGTTTGTTGAATGTTATATGATCCTCATTGGTAGTGTGTCCATCTACTTTGATCTTACCTCCTTCAATGAGGTCTTGGATAACATGTTTAAGCTTGAGGCAATTATTAGTCTTGTGTCCCCTATTTTTGTGGAAGACACAATAGGAATTATCATCCCACCACCTAGGTTTGACCATTGGTTCCCACGGTTTGGAATCTGGGATTGTAAGAACTTTGTTATCCAATAGGGTTTTGAGAACAGTCTCAAGAGGTTCTCCCAAAGGAGTGAAAGTTCTTTGGGGTTTTGAATTCCATGTACGACCCTTGCTATTATCATTATTTGCCTTGGGTATGAGAGTTGTTACCTTAGCATCCTTGCTTTCTTGCATGCCATTGGTTAGATTGAATACCTCAGGTTTAGGATTAATGTTAGAGGCATCAACCACTCCATCATTAACAACATTCTTTTTTTGTTTCCACCACTTAGGCTTGGAGTTGGAGTTGTTGGTCTTGTTTTCATTTTGAAGGGTGATCTCTCCCCTTTTGACCATGACTTCCTCAATATGGAGGGCATTTTTAATCATTCTGTTGAAGCTTGGAGAGTCTTGCATTTGTAAACTGTAGTTCAATTTAGGCACTAGATTATTAATGAAGATCTCCATCTTCTCTATTTTAGGAATGGCCCTTGAATATCGTGCAAAAATCTTCCTCCATATTTGTAGGAAGTGTGTAAATGATTCACCAGTTCTTTATTTGGTATTACATAGGTCCATCATAGTTATGTCATGTTGGATGTTGTAGGAGTAATGTTGGATGAATCGTTGGATCAACTCGAATGTCTTGACCTTAAGGTTCAGTTTTGAGAACCATTCCATGGCATTACCTCCTAGACTTTCTGGAAATAGTCGCATGAGGTATGTAGGTTCATGCATGTATTCTATGCTTAGAGCACTGAATTCCCTCACATGGTCGTGTGGGTTAGTTTCTCCCATGTAGTTGTCATACTTTGGTCTTGCCATGTTGGGAGGAAATGGGACCATAGTGATACTCTTGTCAAAAGGAAATGGACAAATGTCATCCAAATAGTATTTTGTCTTGGGTTTCTCTTTCTCTTGTTTGAGGTTTGTGAGCTTTGTTTGCATCAAATTGAGGTTTTTGGTGAGAATAGATATAGGATTTGGTACCTCTTTTTCTTTGAGTTTTTCCACATCATAATCCTTGGGTAATTTGACACCTATGGATGCTAGATGGAGGAAGTAATTTTCTCTATTGTCATCAATCATCCTTTCCATTATCTGGTGGAACCTCTTGATTTTTTTGAGTTTTTCATATTCTTCTTTAATGATTTCATCCTCACTACCGGATTCAAAAACAGGTCGTTCAAACTTGGGTTCTTCTTCTTCATTAGTATCTTCAGGTTTTTGGTATTTTCCATCGTCATATTCCTCAAAATCCTCACTCCATCTGTGAGTGTCACTATCCATTTGAGGGGAATTTAGATCGAGAAGGGAACTACGAGAAGTTTCTCCTTGAAAGTGTGGTGTTTTAGGAGGCACTTTTGATCCTTTAGACATGTACTCATTGCATCTTGTGTTAACCATGAAGTTGTTTCTCAACTTTGTCAACATTTTCCAATAATGCAAGTGGGGATTTTAGACCGTTCAAGTGGATGTGTCGAGGTAAAAGTAACTATTTGTTTTTGGTGGATGTAAATGATTCCAGCATCAGAGGGTTAGAATGCCCTGATAGTGAGCTGAGAACCAAGTTGTTGGTAGAAAGCAGGTAGATCACACGTATTGAACTAATCGTGAAAGACTGACTAAGCATGCAAGGAAGACATTTTGAAAAAGTTTTGAAACTACAACAAGGAGATCAGAAAAGACAACAAGAACTAGCTAAAGAGGAAAAAGGGTATCCTAATCAACTGAGATTTTCTAATAATTTATCTTGCAAATGCCCACTGTCTTCAATGTGAGCCCCCAGATGTGAGCCTCTGATGACACCAGATACAAGCCTAAATCCTAGATGTGATTGTTTGCTGACCAAATGCGAGGCAGTATACTGGATGCGATCCTAAATACCAGATGCAATTTGGGAGTTCTGGGATGCAATCTTATGATGTCTTTGTCAATTTTGGTTAGTTTTGAAAAGTTTTTTTTCAAAGTGCGTGAAGTTGCTTGTTTCTAGATTATGTTAAGAGGTGTCGTAGTGCATGAAAAACACTTGTACTCCAGCGTTTGAAATTTGTTGATTGTTTTGAGGAGCTTATCTTTTTAATGATCTTATGAACACATCAAACAAAATTTCATTATTAAGGAGGTGTAACACACACACACACACACACATCTTTTTCCTTTTCTCATTGACTCAGGTACACACTCAAATGCTAATCAAAATATAGCCATCACCAAGCACACAATGGATCTAGTCATGATGCTGTATTAGCCGACTCCAAATGCAAGTGAGGGAATAATATGATGAGTGTCTTGGGGAAATTAATTTCTACCTTGCACAAAGATTATCACCCTTTCAGGGATGAATCAGGAATTCTTTCAGTTGAAGTTGTTGTAGATTATTGTGCAATCTGTTCAAAACTGTCCTCCATAGAATTGCACAAGGAAAAATTTAGGCATATAGCCCTATGAGTACCTGAATATATGTAGTATCACAAGAAAGATTCAAGTGGCTCTGCTCTACATATACCCAAGCATGTTCAAGGAGTGATGTTGAAATTTCATGAACAAAACTAGCTCCATCTTTCGAGGCTTTAGCCTACGAGGAAACAACTATTTATAGTGAGTTGGAAGGGTTGGCGTAAAACCTATCCTCACTTGGGTCATTCCCGGGATATTTTTTCCTCAACTGGCAAGCACTCTACTATTCAATAAATGTACAAAGGATTGGCGAGCTTTGGATATTTGGATTTCTGATTCTTCCAAAGAAGAAGAGCATACTCTCCTAATCTAAGCCGTTTTCTCCAAAACTAGAATCAAACAAAGTGGTTCTTTCCCTCAAGCAATGTTGTGCCTAATTTAGAGGTTCCTATTTTAAAGAAAACAAGATTGCTTGAAAGTAGATTTGCCTTGTTCAATTAACCTTAATGTTTAGTGAGTTTGCTTGTTCAATTTCTGTGTCCCAAAAATGAATTAAACAGTTGAGCTTGTTCTTTAATCCACAAGATTTAGTGATTTATGTTGTTCATTTACTAATCCAAAAAGAATTAGATGATGTGTTTTCTTGCTCAGTTAACCCCAAATTCCGTTCAACCCATAAACTGATGTGTGAGTTTCTGATTTTCCTTAAAAGGAAAAGAGCATAATCCTCTAGTCAGTTTAGTGATAGATTGGAATATGTATCTTAATTTTGAAAGCAAGTAAGTAAAGGTCAAGATGGGGTTTGGCCAACCTAAAAAACCAAGTTAGTATCTGTTTATTTCAACTCCCATGAAAACCTTCAAGAACCATCTGCAAACACTTGTTAGGCTGCAAGATACCAAAAACACAACTTGTCAAAATGTTAGAGTTAGGAAAATGAAGTGTGCAAACTTTCTAACCAAATGCGAGCCTAAAAAATCACTGAATGTGATACAATATACTGTATGCGACCTTGCTTACCAGATGTGATTCAATGCTTACCAGATGTGAGCCTAAATGAGAAATGATCTGGGAAATCCTGGATGCGAGCCTCGTTTGTTGCGGTGCGAGCGCGTATCCTGGATGCGATCCTGAATGGCCAAAAATGACCCTGTAACAGAATTCTAGGCATGCAAATTAGTGAAAAAGTGATATTAAAGGAGGCCAAGTTGGAAATTGCACCCCATGGTGGGCGTCAAAAATGTGTGTGTATATTTGTGCACCTGTTATCTGCAACACAACACTTCAATAAGTCATTCTGTTAGTGAGAAACAAGGGTTAATGAGCATATAAACCGTAACTTTGACTTATTGCTTTCTAACTAGGATGAGTGTAGAAAATAACATAAAAGCCCTCAGATTATGCTAAATACCAGTGACATAAACAACCTAGCATGAAAGATTTAGTTTAAAAACAACTACTTAACTATTTAACATGCATATTACTCTAAAATGGCCTTTATAAACATATGGGAAAATGAATAATGGAGTGTGTATGAAGCTATGAAGAAATAGGTAGCATAACAATACTTTGATATCCCTTCAAAATCTTGGAATAAAAACACTACAATTCAAAATTTGAGGCTTATTATGAGCTCTACATCCCTTCAATTTATAGAGGAATGGGAGAGAGAGAGAGGGGAGACAAGGTTCATTAATGGAGGCCCTAAAGTCATTAATGAGGTGTAAGAGCCATTAATGCCTTGGGAATTAATGAGGGATGGGCAAGAGGGAATATCCATTAAGGGTTATTAATGAAATTCATTTAAGAGGCATGGGAGGGTGTAAGGCTCAACTTGGCAAGTTGGTCCTTAGAGAAGTCATGCTTGAGAAAGTTAACTTTCTCAAGTGGGTTGAGTTGTTAATCATTCCTTAATGGAATGTGACAATATTAGGAGGTGGGTTAGGATAGAATTAGAATTAGGATTAGATTAGCATGGGGGGCATAGGTTGAGATGGGTTAGAACCTAGGGTAGAAGTGGTTGCAATAGGTTAGGTTGGGGTTTAAGGGAATATAAATGAAATGAATTAAACTTATTTAATTCATTTAAAATATAAGAATTTAATTATTTAAGCATTTTATTGCTTTTTAATAATTAGGGGACTATAGCCATTTTAATTAAAATAAATAGGCTAGGGGAATGGGTTATTTGCAAGTGGATAATTGATTTAGGGGTTTATTTAATTTCTTTATAATTAAATACTATAGCCATGTTTGAAATTGATTTGAATTGATTGGTTTGAATCAATTTGAATTGTATGGCTATAATAGTTAGTATAAATTAGTGATAAAAATCACCTAGGACATTAAATTGATTTGAAGAATTATGCCAAGCAGTAATAGAGTCATTTGGACATAATTGAGGGTATGATCACACTTAGGACAAATAGGGTCTATAGTCATAGCAGACCAAATTCAGGTGGTTACAGTAGCCTTTTCCAGGGTGTTTTTCCGAATTAACTTCAAACTTTCCCGAAGAAATTGAAAATATAAGACCATATCCAGATACCCTTTATCACCTTACAAGACATTTTTAAGGTTTTAAGTGCAGTAGCCCTCCGTACATAGGGTTCCTACAAACTAGGTCTTATAGGGCTAATAGGCCTAAAAACTAGGAAAGTCTGCAACACTATGCTAAACTTGTCCAAAACTTGTCTCCACTGATTGGTACGAACTCAACCAATCAGTATGTCAAGGTAACACAAAACCATAACTTATCATGTACTTAGACCGTACAGTTCTATCTTCCCCTGCATATGAATGCTCACTATTTCTCCACCAAACCATTAACTGGACAGTGCATGCTCGCCTAGGGCTTGGTTCTAAAAATAGCTACTTGCCTTTCCCTGACTCCTAACTCTACAACTATGTACACTACTGACTCCCCTAACATTTCCATCTACCCTTGGAAGTTTCCCATGGTTATATTTCATGGGGGAGTCATATCTAGACTGACTGGTCAGGATAGGACCAGTGAACTACTTAAACAGAAAAACAATTTAAACTAGACCTTAAACTACCTCAAAGAAACTTGGTCACTAAATGAGAAAAATTCCAAAAAATCCTAAGAACACAAAACAACCATTACTTTGAAGCTTTCAATCCATAAAGTATGACTATCACAAGGAAATGGTCAGGATTTCTAGAAACACAAAATTGCAGACTGTATTACTCTTCTCCCAATGTTACAATGAATCCACTAACTTCATGATTCAAGTATCTCATACACTAGATGCCTTCTTCCACCATTGTAGGGCCTTTTTGGTCAATTCCCCACTCCTAGAATCAAGGAGAATCTGATGTAACCATATTGCATGCAACATTTGCAATTATTGCAAATGTTGTCATGACAACCAAATAGGAACTTTTGACATCTTTTCAATTATGCCCCCTTCCTACATTTTAAGACCTCTATCCTCTCTATTTAGAGGATCCAAGAGCATTAAAGACCCTATGGCATCTCTATGTCCTTATTTATGAGATTAGGACACATTCAAGACTCTAACCCATCAACTAACAACTAAGCCTAAGAATTTGAAAACTACAAACAATGGCTATTGATGTGACCTTAGTCCTAATGACTAACTCACTTAGCCTACATTGCTAAGACCTTCTAAAGTTGAAATACAACTAACCTATCTTGACTTGGCTAATGTCAAGTACAAGCCAAAATGAACAAACATGGAGGCTAGCCTAGGTTCTCCTGCACCACGTTGTTGTAAGGGGTCATAAGTGGTCCTACAGGGTCCTAGGACACATTAATGTATCCTAGGACCCCTTAGGACCTCTTATGAAAACTCAACATGCATTATTGTATTCTAGGACTCCTAGGATACATTAATGGGTAATGAGGGTCGTAAGGGGTCCTATGATACATTAGTGTTATGACCACTTAGCACCCATTATGTATTCTAGGACCCATTAATGTATCCAAGGATCCCTTAGGACCTCTTAAAACCCCTTAACACCCTTAATGTATTCTAGGATCCCTTAGGACCTCTTAAGACCCTTTAACACCCTTAATGTATCCTATGACCCCTTAATGTATCCAAGGACTCTTGGGATACAATAATGGGTAATGGGTATTGTAAGGGATTATAATTGGTCCTAAGGGGTCTTAGGATACATTAATATATCCTAGGACCCCTTATGACCCTTTATGATCCCTTATGACCCCTTACGACTCCTTACCATACATTAATGTATCCTAAGACTCCTAGGATACATTAATGAATAATGGGGGTTGTAAGGGGTCCTAGGATACATTAATGTATTCTAGGACCCCTTATAAACCCACAGTACCCCTTATCATACATTAATGTATTATAGGACTCATAGGATACATTAATGGGTAATGGGGGTCATTATGGGTCATAAGTGGTCCTAAAGGGTACTAGGATACATTAGGACCCCTTACAACCCCTTAGCATATATTAACATATCCTAGGACTTGTAGGATACATTAATGGGTAATGGGGCTCATAAGGGGTCATAAGTGGTGCTAAGTTGTCATAGGATACATTAATGTATCATAGGAACCCTTGGGACCACTTATGACCCTTTAAGACCCCTCAATATACAATAGTGTTTCCTAGGTCTCCTAGGATACATTAATGGGTAATGTTGGGATAATGGAGAGGTGTGTACTGAGAGGGTAGGGGTGAATCAGTACCCTTAAATTTTTTTAATCAATTCTTTGTGACCTACTGTTCTTCAACAACCGACTGAGTAGATTGCATACACCAAACATATAGTATCACTACTAAAATCTAAATACATGTAAAGAAAAAAATACACATACATAAAATTAAATACTCATGACACTAGTATTTTGGTATTGTAGAAAATCCCTGTTAGAAGGTAAAAATTATGGTGGGGATGAGACCCACAAAACTTCACTACTACAACAATAAAGTAGTCTGTTAAATCTTACAAAGAGTGATCACTTCTAATGATATTACCCTGTTAGAAGTAATAATGAGATCGATTAGATCTACCTTGTGAGAGGATTTAGAAACACAAAGTATGTGTGCACTTAGTTAAGAGATTTACAATAAGACGGTTAAGTCTACTCTATTAAGAGATTTTGGGGTTCTATTACAATTGTTAGAGAGTAACAAAAATTTGATCTGAACATATACAATCTCAGTATTACTGACACAGATCCATTAAGTGCATAAAAAATCTATCACCTCAATGTGAATGATAATACCTTATGCTCTATTCTGCTCAATAGCCTTGCCTTAGTTCTGAAAACTAATTTCTGCAATGTAGTCTTTGTCCTTAAAACCCTTGTCTAATCTTTGATGTCTATAGTATGGAGGCTACTTGATCATTGCTTGATCAACATACATTACAAAATGACATCTATAAATTTATATATATCAAACTCTATGACCTAATTAGGGATTAATAATTACATCCCTCCCCTAAGATCAATGGTGTACATAATTTACCTTGATCATCTAAACATAGGAGACATAAACAATTAATGCTGTAAATCCATAATTAATGTTCTCCTCGATCATGTAAATCGTTATCTAGGTTGGCTAAAACATTGTTACATAGAATGATGTGCCATAAATTTTTTTTGGGTGGCCTTTGGTCCACTCAGTTAATGTTGTCTCTCGGTGCTCGGTGTAGTCTGACTATTTGGGTATCACTGCACTCGGTTAACTCTGGGCATGATTAGTGCTCTTGGTTAACTATGCACTTCAGTGATTATACCGATTGTCTTGATTTGACTCTGTTACCGACTGTCAATTATGTCTTCTTGATAACTAATGACAAATTCAATGCTTAATTAGAGTAACATTGTCCCCATTTGGAAATAGTATCAAAAACTTATTAATGTACATAATACTATACATAGTGACTCCCCCTTTGTACATGCTCGGTATACGTATATGAACTCCTCCTGATTATAGTATCCCCCTTTACTATACTTATATACATATATTTCCCCTTTTTTGAAAATAATGACAAAAGGAATATAACTTACATTTTATCAAAAATGTTAGGATGGGTAATCTTCAGATTTTCTTGTAGCTTCTCCCACTCCTGTTTTAGATGCTCGAGGGTTAGTAGCTCTAATTTTAATTGAGAATGAATATCATATATTATTTCTGTCACCAATTGTTGGGATAATGGAGAGGTTGATAGGATCCCTTGGGACTACTTATGACCCTTTAAGACCCCTCAACATATATTAATATTTCCTAGGTCTCCTAGGATACATTAATGGGTAATGGGGGTTGTAAGGGGTTGTAAGCGGTCCTAGAATACATTAACGTATCTTAGGACCCCTTATGATCCCTCACAACCCCCATTATCCATTAATGTATCGTAGGAGTCCTAGGATACATTAATGTATGGTAAGGAGTTGTAAGGGGTCATAAGGGGTCTTGAAGGTTTAATATATCCTAGGATCCCTTAGGACCACTTATGACCCCTTACAACACCCATTACCCATTAATTTATCTCAGGACTCCTAGGACACATTAAGGGGTCCTAGGATATGGGTAAAAGTACAAACCTATGTCACACTTTCATAAAGGAAAAGGTCAACAACATGTAAACTGTTAAACTTTAATGACATAAAAGTGGCATTTGTGTTTAGAATTTGAAAATGATTTAAACTAATGAAAAGTGTAAACTTGGATGAAGTTTATGCCTATAATTTTTTTAAAAAATTTGATCAAGAGTTGACATAGTTTTTAAAATTTTGAGGTCCATTTTTTAACTGCTGAAAAATGCTAAAAACTAGGGTCTAGTTCCCACCAAAACAATATATGCAAATAATCATGTTTCCCTCTGATTTTAGAATATGTTTTAGATGACATGTATAACTAGTGCAGAAAAAAATAAAGGTTAGTTTTTGGTATATATTTTGTCTTTTATAACTATTCAAAGTCGGAGTTACCTGAAACTAATCATTTTTGTCTCCTGCCTAATTTTCCCTAGCAAATATACACCATTCAAAACAAAATTATATATTCTTAAAGCGGACTCTCACCTCTAGTGTTAAATATAAGTTTTAAAATTTTTTGACATGATTTTCTATTATTTTTTATTTTTTTTGAACAAGCATGTTCTTAAATGTTAAAATACCTACTTATAGTATTTTCAAATTATAATATATTATATGTAATCAAAACACTATAAAAATTATATGACCATAATCTTGACTCTGAGCTCTACAAAAGGGTATTTTTAGATTTTAAAGAAAGTTGAGTTTTGATAGAAAATTTAGCTCTATAAGTGAAAACTTTTGTAAATCTCTATTTTTTGCTTATTTAGCTGCCACATAGGTATCTTCGACCAGACCTGGTTTGAGCGAAACTGTATCGATCGAAACTATTTTGACCGAAACTAAGGCAGACTAAACATGGTCGCATGGATGACCACACCACTCAAATATCATATATTTAAGAGATTTTATTTTAATTAAAAAAAAACAAAAAAATGATTTATTGCGACTTAAAAAATGTTTTCTTTTAATAAAATAACTTCTTAAAGATTTTAAAGGCGTATTTTTAACGTTAAAGGGCAACCACAAATCAAGATTATCAAGGAGGTTTTTTTTTTTTGCAAGTTTATTTCTTATTTTAGTTTTTTAGATTTTTTTTTTGTGTTTTTAATGAAAGCATTGTTCAATATTGAATTATGAACTTATCAATATCATTTTTGATTTTTTTTATCAAGGGTATATGGTTATGTGTATGTAGGTGAATTGAAGCTCTCAATTTGAACAATTTGTGCAGTGAGGAATACAAGTAATAAAATAAGGAAATATGATCGAATAAGGGATGACAAAATGAAAGGTCATACAAAACGTAATCAAGATGAACCTGTTGAAGTTCAGGAAGAACCTATTAATATTCAAGAAGATACAATTCAAGTAGGGGAAAAAATTGGTAGTTTAGAAGGTGGAAATATATCTTTTGACATGGGAAATTTGATGGAGATGAATGAGGATTCACTTTTTAGTCAAATTTTATCTGAATAAATGGTATCTAAAAGCACAATAAAAATGCATTGCAAAAAAAATTGGGATCAATATTTTAAAAATAAAATTATGGTTGGATAAGCACAATTATTTGCTAGGTTGTTCAGGAAAAAAGAAATGACTCCTGTTTTGGAGTTGTTGGGTGTTGATAACAAGAAAAACTCAGGATACAGTATAAATAGAACAATAGTTAAAAATTTGCAAGATGCATTGAACAACATTAACAACTCAAGTCGGGGAGTCAATTTAAGTGCTGGACGTAGGTAATTGATGACTACTTTATCTAGTAGGAGGTTGACATTGAGAAAACAAGTAAACACAATTTATGATTTACTGAATGTATCTAGAAGAACTGTTCAAAGATATATTGGGAAGAGAAATATGTTAAATGAAAACATTCAAAAGAATTGGGTAAATATTTGTAGACTTCCTCAAAAAGACAAAATTTTTGAAGATGTAAAAAGACAGGTCATTGAATATTGGACTAGTCACTCTTGTGTTTCTTCTAATAGAAGATATACTATATAGATGAAAGATGAAGAGACTAGTATGAAAACTGCACATCCAAAACATTTTATAGATACACCACAAAGTGAATTATTTGAAGTATTCAAGCAAGAATTTTTAGATGTGAAAATATGTCAAAGAATGTTTGAGAGGTTGCACCCTTGCTTTGTACGCATAAATAAGGTACGTGAAATTTTTTTCCAAAATCATGTTGAGTTTCATCTATATTTGCAATCATATAAAAAAGTTATGGCAATACTTAATTTAGATATGGTCATCCATGAAAGTATGACACAATTTGTGAAGTCTATTCTATGTGATAAATCAAAAGATTCAGATGAGTTCAAAGTATGATGTATAATGAGTGCATGCAATGATTATGGAGATTTGCATAAATTTCCATTGAAAATTGAGAATATTAATGTTTCAACACCAGTTTTGTGGAGGAGATTTGAATATGAGACATACAAAACTAAGACCGGAGATGAATCCAAAAAATTGTATTGAAGGAGAGTGAACTTCCCTACGTTGAGTTTATGACCAGATTTTGTACTATAATTTTTCCACATATCCAACATTGTCATGGTGCATGATGGCAAGCTAAACAGTTTTGCGATTCCAAAGATTATTTTCCACGTGGTTGTATTCTTTCAATTGTAGATTTCTCTGAAAACTATACATTCTCCCCTCAATCAGAGCTTCAAACTCAATATTATCATTCTGAGCAAGTTGCAATATTTGTGCAAGTGACCTATAGACATACACAATTTGATTTGGATGAGCTAGAAAGTACCAATCCAAATGAACACATTATCATCAAGGAGGCTCATTTCTATATCAACGATGATAAGGTTCATGATAGGAGCTATGTGGCTCATTGTTTTGCAATGTATTTTGAAGATATTGCGAATCACAGGATAAAGGATTACCAACACTGGATTTGATCTAATGGTTGTGCAGGTAAGTATATGTACTTCAATTCATTTTCATTCTCATTTAATTACTTGTTAAATTATTAAATGATTAGATGTATGTATGCACACAACAACTTAATCTTACAGGATAATTTAAATCTGTAAAAGCCTTTAATTGGCTAGCTATGCAACATGCTAGACACAATGTAAAGTTTCTCTGGAACTTCTTTGAAAGTGGACATGGAAAAGGAGAGACGATGGAGAAGGAGCGTGTGTGAAGCGTGCGCTTTGCCAACATGAATTTGCAGGTATAAATGGTGTGAACAGTAGTTAAATAAATAAATAAATAAATAAATAAATATAAATATATATATATATATATACATACATACACACACACACACACACACACACACACACACACACACACACACACACACCAAATAATATAATTTCAGCTTAGATCCATTTGCTTTAAACTGATAGTTCTGAAATTTACAAGTAACATGATAGAGAATTCAAAGAAAATTATTGAATGGTGTAAAAGTCATTTTTCTAGTCGAGACACCAAATACAACAAACATTATTTTTGGGAAGTGAAAGGTAATGTATATTTTGTTGGAAATTTATAAATTAAAATTTAATTCCGTGTTCATCTATGTTATCATAATTGTTGATTTAAAAATGTGCAACTTTCATCATATTTGTAACAGATATAGATCGATCTAATCCTTACAATTGTCAAAGAATTGTTGGTATTAGAAGTTTACATCAATTGATGAGTACATGACAACACAAGCCTCTATTGATTCAAGTAAGAGAAAAAATATGTTTCTGTGCTAACTGCGTTGAGGACAATCCAATGAGTCAATGTGAGAATATTGCAAATGGATATGTTTCACAATGGGATATGAAGGAGTTAATCAGAACGTCTGCTTATGAAGATGATGAAATTGACATAAAAATTCATGATCATATATATTCAACTCATTATGAGCGTGTTTATGATTTAGTTGTTACAGGTGCATGCACATACATGTTCTTTTATTTTAATTTAATTTATTGTGCAAGTGATGTTCAAATTTTATCTTACACTTTTGATTTGAATTTAATAGAATTTGGATTTGTATAGGTGATATTTTTTCCGTGGTTGTAGATCCTAACAATGAGAAAGTGTAGATTATTATCTACTAAGATGCACAAAAGAAAAATACAAGTTGCCAGAAGAAATTGTAGATGGTGATGGACAATCATATCCAACTAGTTCAGTTGATATTGAAGGAATCTATTATCAACAAATAAAGATAGACAAAAATGGTGTTCAATTTATTGAATACATGTCTGGCCAAAAAGTTCTACATTAGAGTCACTTGGTTATAGCAACAAAGTTGCAATTTGAGACATTGCAAAAAAGAGGATGTGGCAATCAAAAGTGGAGGTTTCCTATTGAAGAACATGAAATTTTTTTGGAGATAATAAAAGATAAAGAGGATCCAGACTATATGTATCAAGAGCTTTAGGATAAACTTCTTTTTGTAGCTCTCGTACTTTCATATTTGAACTCTATAGTTTGAACTCTTATTTAATGTATTGGATATATGATATATGCTATTGAACTCTACAGTCTGAACTCTATAGTCATGCATGATTGGTAAATTATTTATTCTTTTATAATGTACATTTTGATGGTTCAATGGTTTTAATATATAGCTTATATGTATGTTGTTATAGCTTTTATGTATGTTGTTACATGTAGATGTGCTTCAATATTGTTCAGTAATTTTAATATACATTTATGTATGTTGATATGTGCATGCTTTGTTATGTATGTTTTTATGTGCATGCTTTGTTATGTGTGTTGTTATGTGTATGATTTGATGTATGACCTCCCCTTAAAAAATCCCCTTTTAAAATACTTTAAATTACTTACATGACATTATTTAGATTACTTAATTGTATTTTAATGGTTCAATGGTTTTAATATATATATTATGTGCATGATTTGATGTGTATGCTTTGATGTATGACCTCCCCTTAAGACATCCCCTTTTAAATTAATTACATGACATTAACTATATTACTTAATTGTATTTTAATGGTTCAATGGTTTTAATATGACCTCCCCTTAAGACATCCCCTTCTAAATTACTTTAAATTACTTACATGACATTATTTAGATTACTTATTGTATTTTAATGGTTCAATGGTTTTAATATATATTTTATGTGCACGCTTTGATGTGTATGTTTTGATGTATGACCTCCCCTTAAGACATCCCCTTTTAAATTACTTGAAATTACTTACATGACATTAGTTAGATTACTTAATTGTATTTTAATGGTTCAATGGTTTTAATATGACCTCCCCTTAAGACATTCCCTTTTAAATTACTTAAATGACATTAGTTAAATTACTTAATTATATTTTAATGGTCCATTACATTAGCATGCTTTGATGTGTATGCTTAATTGTATTTTAATGGTCCATTACATGAGTTAGATTACTTAAATTACTTACATGACATTATTTAAATTACTTACATGACATTAGTCTATTTAATGAACACATGAACATTCATAACATTAATGTTGTACATGACCTAACATAATGTATACATAACATGTATAAAAATAAGTCTAAAATATGAAATAACACACTGACATATAATATACATACACATATGAAATGACTAAAATGAACATGTAAATATGTAATGTCTAAAATATGAAATAACACATGAACATATAACATGTACATATATGAAATGACTAAAATGAACATGTCTAAAATATAAAATAACACACGGACATATAAAATATACATATGTGTTTGAAATAACATGTATATGAAATGTCTAGAATAGATGTGTCTGACATAACATGTACATATGAAATGTCTAGAATAGATGTGTCACATGAAATATCTAAAACAACATGTGTGCTCAACTAGGGCCATGTCCTGATTTGTGACCTGATGATGGTCCACCTCCTCCTCCTGATCTCTATGTGTAATAAAAGAAATATATGTGTCATGCATACACACATGTACAATAAATTAAATACTTATGATCATATAAAAATTATTTTTGAAGAAATATCTAAATTTACTTGTGTAATAATGCACATGATCGCCGGGAGTCTACAAATCTCCATATGGAACCATACTATCAAGAATACCTTGGAGTACACCAACACATATCAAAATTTTAATTCCAATTATTTATGTACATGTGTAATTTTTTTAAATACATCAAAATTTAAATAAATATATACAGTAGCAGCGTGTAATGCTCTCCCGATAGCGCTCAAATCTGAATCATGTAAGGAGACCTCTGCGGGATCAGTTTGGTCATGTATGGAAACCTCTGTGGGGTCAATTTGGTCATCTATAAGCAAGGTGGTAAAAATTCAATGAGCTAAACATGATGAAGTGGTCTGAGTAGATTGGTGAGGTGCATCCTTTTCAACTACAGTCTGTTGAGGAGCTATAGTTGGTACATGAATATCCTCCTGTCTTTGTGCACCATGAGAACCTAATCTAGTAGATATACTAAGAGTGGTGGGGAAAATGATAGGACCTCCTTGATAGGTACCCCACTAATAATCTATAATATTGATATGCGCAAAGTAGATCACTGAATAAACACGCACCCATACGATGCAACTGGTACAAATCTGATATACTTGCAACATCTAAGGGAGATGGTATGTCTACTATCTGGTATGGATCATCAATGGAGGACACATCCTATGCAAGTGGAGGAATTATAGAATGGGAACACAAAATTTATCTCCGCAAACGATTAGATGACATCTCCCAAACATGTGTCACGATACTCACAATAATAGAAAATACATCCCTCACGATCTTGTCATCTGGTACACTCTGTCCTGCAACTTCCATTTCCAAACCTTTTGGTATGACCAAAAGGTTTGGACCCACCTTTTCTCACTTATTAGTAGGCACTGGGGAATTAGGCCCTATGAACCTGCTAGATAATCTCCCCCTCCCCTGCCCAACATGACGAAGAAAATCTGTATAATCAACATCGTAGTGCAAATGAAATTTTGCAAACAATTGTTTGCAGAAATATAGTGGAAGATCATCCTTCTGGGGCCACCTATGATGAGAAACCAACCATAGAGGATATATAAATGGTGCAACAAGATCATCCTCACATCTAGTAGTCATATAACCTCTCACCTAAGCTCTGTCCTGGTAATGAGGAAACATGGTCTTCACCATAGTGGTGGAAACCTCTGAGTCAACCGGTCTATACTTCACAGCGCGAGTTACGCTACGGGAGAGAGAAGTATAGAATGTATCAATAGAATTTCTATCATAATGGTTGTATGATTGAACTATGTCAATGATACGAACTAGGTCCTCTCTAATAATATTCTCCCTATCCATATTAGGAAGGGTGGTGGATGACTGAATCATCTAATTGAGAACCCCAATAGCTCGTCTCAATCTAGCTATGGTACTAGAAAATAGATCCTCCATGTCCTCTCTAGAATCAATGGGTCTACATGAAGAGTGGTCACTACCACCCCCTGAACACTAGCCTCTCCTAAATATTTAGGTGATGCCCCTTTAGCCGATGCCATGTGATATAAAAAATAGATATATGCAAAAGTATAAACATGAATATATATATATCTATGCACATGTACATGTTATAATCATCTAGTTTAAATGAAATATATGTGTCCAAATTTAAGAAACATGGTCCAATTCTAATTTACTTGCATATTTAAACACATGTGTTACAAATAAATAAAATAAAACACAAATGCATATACAATTTAAAGAATAATGATTTTAAATCATATGTACATCTACATATTTTATAATGAAAAGAGGTTTTGAGTTATGGTTCAATTATGTCTAGGTTTACAACTAGTCTAGTTTACTGTAGATTAATATTTCATGTTTAGGTTTAGGGATCAACTTGGTTTATTTCTCAATTAGGTTTAGGGTTAATTTGTTCATGGCTAGGGTTCATGTTGGTTTCTAGGGTTCCAGGGTTAATGTTGGTTCATGTTGGTTTCATGTTAGGGTTCATGTGTTGGTTTCATGTTAGGGTTCATGTTGGTTTCATGGTTAGGTTTTATTTCTCAATTATCTACTTTTAATTTAGTTTTACATAGTTAGGGTTTATGTTTGTTTAGTGTTAGGGTTTATGTTGGTTCATGTTCCAGTTTCATGTTGGTTTCTAGCCGATGCCATGTCATGATAGATAAAATAGATATATACGAAAGTATAAACAAGAATATATATATATATATATATATATATATTTGCACATGTACATTATAATCATCTAGTTTAAATGAAATATATATATGCACAAATTTAAGAAATGTGACAATTCTAATTTACTTGCATATTTAAACACACGCGTTACAAATAAATAAAAGAAACCACAAATACATATGTTCAAAAGAAAAATGATTTAGTGTTAGGGTTTATGTTGATTCATGTTTCAGGTTCATGTTGATTTCATGTTAGGGTTCATGTTGGTTTCATGTTAGGGTTAATTTCTCAAATAGGTTTAGGGATCTACTTTTAAATTAATTATGGTTAGGGTTCATGTTGGTTTAGTGTTAGGGTAAGGATTGTATAAATAAAATTAAGATTAACATTGAGGTTCAATATGGTTAAAGTGTTCAATTTTGTAGATGCTTGAGTTACAACTAGCCTATGTTTACAACTAGCTTAGTTTAATGTAACATTTGCGCAATATTTTTCTAATGTTGACAATGTTATGTTTAATATATTTTGTAACATTTTTCTAATGTTTTGTAATATTTTCCTAATGTTTTATAATGTTTCCTAATGTTTTGAAACATATGTAATAAAAATAATTTAATAAACTAACTAACTAATTAACATATTTTCTTAACTGGAAAAAAATTAAATATTAACTAAATAACTAAATCTACATAAAACCATATTATTTATTTTCTAAAATTAAAAATAACAAAATTACAACAAAAAACATTAAATAATACAACAACTACATTAATTTAACAAAAGTAACTCAAAAACATTAAAAAAACATAAAACCAACCTACCTATTTTTGGTCGAAGATCACCAAACCCACTCTGCAGATCTCGGAAGGCACCAAGCAGAAATGAGCCAATTGGGGTAAATTTTTGGGTATATATAGTTTTTAAGGGTTCCAGCCAAAACCATTTTGACCGGACCAGTTCTGACCAAAATGGTTTTGGCCGAAACATGTTTGCTACATCAACGCCACATGGCGTCGCGTGTGCACCACGTATGTCCGGCCAAAATAGTTTCGGCTAGAACTATGAACAATGTCCTCTAGTGCGATGCAACTTTGTAATTTTACCGATACACTAAGGGTGCTAAGTGGTCTTAAGAGTTCCTAAAGGGTCTTAGGATACATTAAGGGGTCATAGGATACATAATGGGTCCTAAGTGGTTGTAAGGGTTCCTTGGATACATTAATGTATCCTATGACCCCTTACGATGCTCATTATCCATTAATGTATCCTAGGAGTCCTAGGATACATTAATGTACCATGAGGGGTCTTAAGGGGTCTTAGGATACATTAATGTATTATAGGACCACTTATGACCCCTTAATGTATCTTAGGAGTCCTATGATACATTAAGGGGTCCTAGGATATACTAAGGGTGATAAGTGGTATTAAGGGGTCCTAAGGGGTCCTAGGATATATTGATGTATCCTACGACCCATTACGACCCTCATTACCCCTTAATATATTCTAGGAGTCCTAGGATACATTAATGTATGATGATGGTTCCTAAGGGGTCATAAGAGGTTGACGAGGTCAATTATTGGCTCATATATTATGTCACTTTGTCATGTTTTGTATGTCTTGCTCCTAGGTGGTCTTGGTATTTTTTTCATAAGCTATGGTTCATAGTTTCTTTCAGACAGTTTGATGAACTTAAACTCATGGACCTTGAACTTATACTTCTATATCTCTGCTATGGGCAACAAACACACTTTTATTGTCAATATATATAAATAAATAAATATATGTTATTTTAATTATGGATTAACGAATGGATAATCTAGTAATGAATGAATATCTATGTGCTATATGTGTTATGCCTACTAACATTTATCATGCAGAGAGATTAAAAGAGGCAGTGATCAACAATTGACACTTAAGAAAGTCATGCCTTTGAAGACAAAGTCCATGCAATTAAGTAGGGATTGACATTTGAAGAAGTCTACTTATGAACTGGTCACAAATTATATGGAGAAGTAATATGGTTACTATTAATGTGGAATCAATCTAGGAGATAATGGCAGATATATATAATATTTATGTTGTTGAACAAGTATATTGTTCTTCACTTTGTGGATAGTTTCCTCCTCCTTTCTAGTGCTGCAATAGTTATGATCTGCCCATTTCTTTGGCATTGATCTTTTAGTGGTTAGTTTGTTAGTGAGCTTTCTATTATAAATAAGAGGCTATACTTCCTTGGAAGATAGATAAGTTATATAGATTGATACTTCATGTATTAGCATCTCAGTTTCAATATAGTTCAGTTGTTTTCAACAATGACTTGTAATCAATACCTTTTTTCAAGTATGAATAAAGAAGTTATGTTTTGAGTTTTTAAGTGTGTAATCAAGCTCTGAGTACTCATGCAAGGGGGCCCACTTTGTGAGTAACTCCTTTTAGTTTTAGTATTAATTTCTTTTAGCTTCATTTTCAAGTTTGGGAGTTTGTCTATTCCTATAGCCACTGGAAGTAATTTCCTGTAATTATTCCTGCAACCAAAGCAATACATAGTAGTTCATGTTTGCACATCCTTAGCTTTGTTGTAGAATTTTTCATAAGTTAAGTTTAGTATTTGAATTCTATTAAGAAATCTAATTAAATTCAATTTTAGTATTTAGCTTTCAACATTTATTCCCTTAAAGTTGTAGGTTAGCATGGATTTGGTAGGAACTTAGTGCATATACATTGCATACCCATTTCTAGTTCACACACCCTGGGTTGACAAGTAAATGATCCACCACAATGAGAAAAATAACTTCTTAGTTTGGATGTCAAATCCTTGAATTGAGTTTCACAACCTAGTTATTGATCCATTTGGGAAGACAATCTTTTTTGGCATCGCTACTAGGGATGGTTTCAAGCTAAGGACCTATTGCATTCATGAGTTAAATTTCTAGTTTAGTTCATATTATCTTTAGTTTTCTTTAAGTCTAGTTAGTTATCAAGTTTCATTTCAACCTAAGTTAGTTCAGAATCATCAATCTGCACGCATATAAGATAAAATATATGCATGAAGAGATAGGTGAGGTTTTTGTTACCCATGAAGAGGATGAAGAAGAAGAGAACCCTTATGCTAATGTTGCATAAAATGTTTCCCCCTCTTCATATTCCTCATAAGAAGAACTAATTAATCTAAAAATCTTTGAATTTCCACTTGACCCTAATCCTTTTTCTGGTATCTTGGCCAATTTGCATATTCCTCCACCGGTGAACCCATTTAATCAAAATCAAGTTGATAACTAGTTGGATTTAGTAGTATATCAACCAAGAGGTCACCAAAGGTTTCCACCAAGGATGATAGGAAATAATCCTCCTCCTACCTTTCCATTTCCTATTACTGATCAACATGACAATAATAACCTTAAGAACATCCCCGCTTCATCTCTTCCTAAGTTTTATTACCTGGTCATAGAGGACCCTGATACATTCCTCTTTGAATTTGAAATTCTTTTTCAAAGCTATGACTACATTACTGATTCTCATAGGCTCAAGTTATTCCCTGCCACTTTGAAATAATCAGCTCTAAGATGGTTTATGGGTTTGGGAGGTGATTTTATGCATAATTGGGATGATATGAAGAAAACATTATTGGAGAAGTACAAGGAATACTATAGAGTAAATGATATGAGAGGGGATGACATATTTAGAATGCATCAAAAAGAAGATGAAAGTTTGGAGGATTACATATCAAGGTTTTTATTCAGCCTAGAGAAGTCCACACACCATGACTTGAATGAAGAATCACAAAAGTTTCTCTTCCTAAGATGAATCAATGATGGTTGTAAAGAAGCCGTGGACTTAATGGAAGGAAGAGATATCACCCAATAAACTTGGGATGATATCAAGAAAATATATCTCAACTACTCAAGAGAAGCTATTAAAAAGGGAAGAGGCTATCACTCTACTATAGGAAAATCAACTGGTAATGGAGTCTCAAGAACAAAAGTTGCTCACCTATTTTCATACTTTAAGCAGGACATTATCAACAACATGGCCATGCAATTGGATGCCATGCAAGCCAAAAAGAAGCATGAGGAGGTAGAGGCAATGCTGGTAGAATATTTCCCTCACTGCAGACTAAAGGAGAAGGATTGCAGATGCACAATGGTGGCTAATCTAGAGACTAAGCACATACCTACTGAGTTCAACCCAGTAGAAGGAGATGATGATCATTTTTTACATTTATCAAAGAAGGCTATGGGCTCCAAGACAAGGTATGTCATGAGACCCCTTAAATTTTAGTGATCCTTATTCAAATTATTATAATAATCATTGGAAATCATGGTATAATCCTAATCCTAGAGGTTATCAATCTCACCAATGGAATAATCCACCGTGTCAATGGCCAAATTATCAAAATCATGCACACCAATGGAAAAATCCTTAAGGGAACTAGAAAAAACCTCAAGGAAGCTGGAAAAAACCTCAAGGAGCTTGGAATCCACCTAAAGGTAACTAGAAAGAAAATCCATAGTGGAGAGGAAGCTAATAGTGACAGAATCAACCCACTGGATACCTTCAGAAACCTCAACAACCACATTAGGAAGCCTTAATACCACAACCTCCAACCAATGCTAATAATACTCCTAGACCTACTCAGTTTCCTACTCAACCTATTTATAATCCAAACAATAAACCTCAGCAGCAACAACAACCCATCTATTCAACATACCCAACTCGGTACCCTACATATGGTTTGAATGTAAGTAATATCCATTCGAATTCAGGGACAACTTTTCCTGCACTAGTTCCACAAGTCATAACTAAAAATCCTACTGATCACTTATAGAAAAGTAGTGTCCTTGACTCTGTTCAACCATATTTGGTTGAAGAAACTTAAGTTTCAATGCACCCTATTGTCACTCTATTTCCACAAAGGCTTGAACTTGAGGTAAAAAAGTCAACAGAAAAAATAACCTTTGATATCCTAGATCAGTTGAAGAATTAATGTGTTAAAGTACCTCTCTTTGAAGCTATAAAGGATGTCCCTATTTATGAAAAAGCTATTAAAGATTCTTGTTTGAATAAACTAGGAAGAAATAAGAATTATACACAAACAATGCATGTCCTTGGTCATCTAGCAAACATTATGCTTGGAAAAGTTACAGTGCCCAAATATTCTGAGCCTAGTAGTCTTGTATTTGGAGTAATTATTAATGGTATTCAAGTTAAAATTACCTTGATAGACTTAGGAGTAGCCATAAATGTCATGAAAAAGGATACCATGCAACATCTTCAAATTACCAATCTAAGGTTTGCACCCAGTGTCCTACAGCTTGCTGATAGTTCTGCTGTCAAACCTAATGGAATGGTTGAGGACTTAGTTGTCACCTTAGACTCTTGGGAGTATCTAGTTGATTTCATGATACTTTCTCCTAAATAGATATTGGGGGGATATCCTATTGTACACCTCTCTTTGTGATTCATGTTTCCCAAGCTTTCCAAAGGTGAGGGTTAGTAGCAAAGGTTTTACAAATGATATAAATCCAATACACAAATACTACTAAAATGAATAACTTGAAGCATAACCAATAAAATGTACAAGCAAAGAAAGGAAAACAAATGAATGCAAACCCCAAAGTTCTTGAAGTTTCTATTACCTCTCTCTATTCCTTTCGAAACGCTATTTTTGATGCTCAGTATTGGTGTGGGCCGCGTCTATGAATTGAGAAGTGTCAAGAATTTGCTAATTGAAATGTCTGTATGATCACAAGATGACTTGAATGCTAGAAACAAACTGACATAGTAATGGTGCATGAGAGCTTGAAATCCTAGATCCTTCAAGTGGTTGTGAAAGGTTTATTATATAGGAATTGGGGATGAAATGAACGGTTGAGATCAATCCTAGAGATAGGGAGATGAATGGTTGAGATCGAAGGAAACTGGAGAAGCCATCAGTAAAATCCACCACTTCAATTGGTAAAGAGGAGACAGAGTTTGGTTGACTGAAGAGATAATTGTGAGTTACCTTTTTGAACTGAAGAGGTGGGTGAAGTTACCCATGTGGATTAGAGAGGTGGGTGAAGTTACCCATGTGGACTGGAGAGATGGGTGGAGTAACCCATGTGATCTGATTGGAGTTATCTCTTTGAAGATAAATGAATATTTAATTTATTTATTTAATTAAAGTTTTCAACATGTGAGATAATTGAATTCTTTTTGATTTAGAATTGCTTTATTGAATGAAATTAAATTAATTTAATTGGAAGAATTTAATTAGTAAGTTTAAATATTTGAATTTAAACTATAGGAAATTGAATTTAATTAATTAATAAATGGTAATTAATCAATTAAATAAAATTAATTATTTAATTAATTTTGGGAATTTGATTAGATGATTTGGGGAATGAATTTTAGAGGAAAATAGATGATTAATTAATGATTAAAAAACCCTTAATTAATAGATGAAAATTAGTGTTTTTAATGTAAAGTCACAAGCCTGTCCATTTTTGGGTGTCTACATTTTCCTCTCTTTGATGCGATGTGACTTGTCACAGTGTGTCAAAGATTCTTTGATTTTGATCCTGCCCCAGCTTGCCCTGATGATAGTAGGTGTATTTATGCCCCCTCAACAAATTTGAGCAAAAATTCTTAACATGAGCGTTAATTTGTTGAAACTGCCATTTCTGAATCTGGGTATCTTACTAAATTGGAAAATGCCTTATATTGCCCCTGATATTGCCTATGTAAGTTTCTAGGGATTGGGAAGAAAAAATTGGACCTCCTTGTAAAATTAGGGTTTTTGGGGACCCCTATAAATAGCCAAGAGAGCCATTCATTTGTCACATTGTCTTCTTGGAGCTCTTTATTTCCTGGTGACTTAGCCTTTAGTTTTCTATGCTTTTCCTCCTATTTTTGTGCGATGGTGAGCCTTCCTGGAGTCACTCGCATTTTTAACCGGGTCTGGATGTATCAAAGACCAGCTAGCGCAGGACGTCTGATGAGTTTTCTTGATACACTCTGAGTAGTATCCATTTTTGTATCCCGACACACTAATATTTGTTGATATATGTTGATTACCTTCCTTTGTTCTGATTTGATACGATGTGGTTTTAGATGATGAGATGTATATGTAGTATGATTCCTATGATGCCAACTTGTAGATGGATGATTTACTTTCCTATGATACTAACATGCTTATGCAGGATGGTGTATATGAGATGCATGTTTATATGAGATGTTTCTGGATGCATGTGATTTATGATTTATCATGTATGCAACTACTATGTTTTTTTCATTTTTTGATACACTTTAAATGAAATGAATGCAATCTATTATGCAAAAAATATCTGAGTAATGCATGTGTTAATTAGAACGAAGTTAGTTTGGATAGATGTTCTCTGAGATTGCTCTAATAGAATGGAATGATAGAAAGGATTTTTTTTCTTTTTTGATAGATATGAATTGATAGAAAGGATGAGTGTCCCAAGTCGCTGCCCCTGTTTCCAATATTTGTCATCATTGCATCTTTTTTTTTTTTTTGAAATTTCGAAGAGCGTCCAATGCATCCAGATCACATACCACCTGGATACCACCATGACCTCTTGATAAGTAGGAGTAGAGAGATTGAATAGAAAGAGAACTTAGTGCACCCAAATATTGACCATCTGGGTTCATCTTTGTTCCCTATTTGAAAAGAAAGAGAGCTAAAAGCACCAAGATATTGACCATCTAGATATCGCTTTGTCCTCTGAATTAACTGAAAAAAGGAAACCAAGATAGAACTCCTATGCACCTAGAGTCCATCTAGATAATACCATGAGCTCTTGATTCTGAAAAAAAAGGAAAGCCAAAGAAAACAAGATAGAACTCCTATGCCCCTAGATTCCATCTGGATAACATCGTGAGCTCTTGATTGCAACATAAAGGGAAAGACCATAGAAACCAAGATAGAACTCCAACACACTCAGAGTTCGTCTGAATAGCGCTGCGAGCTCTTGATTCTATAAACCAAACAAGCAAATAAAAGAGAAGTAATGTCCAATTCTTTTCCAGGGTTAAGCTCAGATTGTGGAACTGCGCGACTGCCAGATAAGTGACAACACCTACCGCATTTATCTTAAATCATCATGGCCCTGAAATCAAAGTGAACATTCAACAAATAACAATCAAAGAAAATAAGTCATGATCTATCATAGCTACTCTTCTCACATGGTGGATCCTAGAGTAGCGTAAGAACATAACCGCAAAATATAGACTGACATCTAACTGACTGACTGACCTAGTCAACATTTTTGGATGGTTCCTCAATGCAGTTGGATTCTCTTGATTGGCTTGACTCTTTGATATGCTTGATTGGTTTGATTTCTTGAGTGTGTCTGGTTTCAATAATAGATTACTCATATAAGACTGACATGTATAGTTTGAGCGTATCCATCACTGTGTAAGATGATTGATATGATTTGATTGATTGATTGTGATCGTGTTGGTAGATGATCAAGCTATGTTAAATGGGCCCCATGCTGGTTCGCAAAGCTCATGATTGTGACAATTGATAGATTGGCTTGGTCGCCAGTTTCTTGCTGATTGATTTGATAGATTGATAAAGCTATGTCAGATGAGCCCAATGCTGATTTGCAAAGCTCATGATTGTGACATTGATTGACTGGGCATGATCGCCCTTTTCTCTCTTGATAACCGAGTTGGTTTTATTGTTTGGGATTTTGCAAATTTTTGATGAAGATTGATTTTCTCAGAACATTTTGATCTTTTTAGGATTTTGATGTGTTTTCCAATTTTTTTGGATTTTTTTAGGACATTAGAATTGCCCCCTAGTCTGGTGGACCAATAATAACCATGGGTAAGTGCTTGGTGCTCAGAGGGGAATGTGCTTCTGTATATAGCTTAGGTAGTCAGTCTTGCATTTGAAGTGTGCTCAAGCTTTTGGAGTTCATTGATGGTGAAGCTGGATTTGATCACTTGGAACCTATTTTCTAGGTTTTCACCAAGGTACCTACTCAATAGTGCTTGTTTTCCAGGTTTTCACTAAGAGAGCGATTTTGTTTCTCTTTACTTTTTTTGCTTTTTTTGATTTTTTTTGTGGTCGCCAAGGTGCCTGTTTGCTAGGTTTTCACCAAGGTAACATTTTGTAATTTCTATTTTTTTTTCTTGTGGACTGGAAAGAGGAGCTGCCTCCCTGAAATATGCCACTCTATTGAGGTCAATGGTGAAGCCTACCTTGTGGTCTCCTGATGGCATGCCTTCCCTAAGTCCCATGAAATCAACAATAGCCTCATCGTTCTCGAAGACATCTAAATTAGGCGGTCCTTATTGATCCCAGTCTATTAGCTCTGGGTGTACAAGACAGATACTTTCATGGTTATTTGACTCTAGTTGATTGAAAGGGACTACATATATGGTTCCTACAAAACTAGACTATGATGTGGATGCACCACTGGATGAATGATAAATGACATGCTTATCTATGCAGGGTTTTTTGACAATGGATAGTTGGTCAAATAAGTCTTCAAGGTTTATGATAGTGTCTGACTAAGGGGAATAATCTCAGATTGACAGTTTAGAGTCGTGAAGGGACCTCCACTCATACTCGTGGGAGTCAGTCTCGATATAATGCTCGTCAGATGTCTCACTTCCATCATTATCATCGATTGCTATGTGAAAGTCTATTCGGGTTTGTTTAGTTCCCTCTTCGGCAGGCAACAACTGTGCTAGTATGTTTCTTATCAAGACATGTTCTGTGTTGTGCCCCCAGTGCATCTCTGCTATTTATTCCTGATCAGCTTGGATGTCTTGGATTATAGGACCGAATCTTTGTTTCCCATAGCCTAACCCTCTCTTGTTTCTCGGGGTTAGCGGGAGAGGCAATTCCATTATGCCTTGTTATCTTTCCCCCAGGCCGGTTGTACCATCATACCCAAATTTTCTAAACATTGTATAACCATTACCATAGTTTGATAGGGGTAGGGTTTTTCAGATTGTCTCTTGTGGGTCTTGGTATAACCATGTACTGATATCTTGTTCAAAAGGCTTTTCTTCTACTATGTCTCCACATCTGACGAAGGTTGTGGGCAGACATCTGAATAGAATAGGCTGTGGAGTTTCTGTTATAATAATAGGTTGTGGGATGCCATAAGTTCTCAAGCTTTGAGGCATGTGTTTGATGGTGAAAGCCTCTTCATATTAGTACTCACCACAACCTTTGTTGGTGATGGATATTTCACTTGCTTTCCATGTGACATCCTTAGGATTTGAATCTTAAGAGGAGGGGATACCCGTGTATTGGTTAATGGCTATCTTTCCTCCTATCTGTGTGACATCCTTAGGATTTGAATCTAAAGAGGATGGGATGCTGACATATTGGTTTGAGGGTACCTAGTTATCAGTGTTGATTTGGACCGCATTATAGTATTGGAAAGGATTGGGATCTCCCTCTATGATGATTTCCTCTCCCTAGTGTCGGAACTTGATGCATTGATGGTACCTCGAAGGTATGGCTTGCATTTCATGTATCCAGGGTCTCCCTAGTAGCATGTTGTATCCCAGATCAAGATCTAGGATCTAGAAGGGAGTGTTTTTGACCACTGGACCGTGGACTGATACGGACAGGTAGAATGATAATACCTTTAGAGGACCTTTCCTCTTCATCATAAGCTCTGATATTTATCCTCCTTGTGACATCAATGAATTATTCTCAATAGCCTAGTTGCTTGATTAAATTTAAAATATATATGTTTAACCCATCTCCACCATCAACAAGGACCCTACGGATATCACTTTTGTGGACCTAGACCAGTAAGTGTAAAGGATCATTATGTAGGGGTTTATGCGGTGGCACATCACGGTCTGTGAATGTGGCATGTTTGTTAGTAGCTATATGGTTAACCATCATTTGGAAGCTCTCAGGTGTTATGTCCCTTGGGACAACTGCATTCTAAAGGGCTTGGTCAAGTTCTAGTTTATACTATAGAGATATGCACAATAGGTCAAACATGGAGATCTGGGCAAGTGTGCGCTTTAGTTGATCCACTATGCCTGGCTATGGATCTTAGTTTACTTTAGGATTGGAAGATACAGTAGATGAGGATGGTACTCCTTGCAAGATGACTCTGGCATGACACATTGTTACAACACATTTGTTACCTTGGTCTTTGATAGTGATTGTAGCCACATGGCTATTTGAAGGATTTAGGCAATTAATAACATTATCACTGTTGGCATATGTATAGTTGACTTGTTTTTTCTATCCCCCAGACCTGGAGGATTTTCCCTTGTTGTGATCATGAAAGGTATCATTGAAGATAATGTGATTAGTTGTGCCTTTGGTTTGGCTATTTGTCACATCGATGGCCCTGCGTCAATCAGATCTTGGATAGCATGTTTCAAATAGAAACAGTTAGACGTTTTGTGCCCTTTCACCCGATGAAACTCGCATAA
Organism: Thuja plicata; assembly: GCA_018584345.1. Taxonomy (NCBI): domain Eukaryota; kingdom Viridiplantae; phylum Streptophyta; class Pinopsida; order Cupressales; family Cupressaceae; genus Thuja; species Thuja plicata. Next base: position 1,451,621 of record MU227445.1, read on the forward strand.
GTCTTTGTCATTATACCTCCTAGGTTTGTTTGCATCTTGTTCAAATTCCCTGGTTTTGGGGAGAGTGATAGTGTTTGATTGTATCAATTTGTGTAAAGCTGATTCTATCAGCTCTCCTAATGGTGTGAAATCTCATTGTTGGAATTGAAACCATGGTTTGTGTTGATTCTGTTGTTGACTGTTTGACACAGCGACTGCTTGTACATGGGGAGGTTGGTTTTAGGTGTATGCTTGTTGAGTGGGCCTTGTGGGTTGTTGGTTGGCCACAGGTGCACCTTGAAGTGACACCTTAGGTTGTGTGTAGTTGACTGTCTTCACATCAATGACACTATCGCTAGTGACATTTTTGTTTTTGTTCCACCATTTAGCTTTGTCTATTACATTTTTGTTTGTATTCATTTGTGTTGGATCTACAAGGATTCCTCGTTTGACTAAGTTCATCTCACATTGAACTCCTCGTTCGATGATTTGTTTGAAGTTTAGAGCTAACTATAATTCTATTGTGAATGACATGTTTGGAATTAGATTGTCAGCAAACATGACTTAGGTCTTGTTTGGGCACATCATATGTTATGCGGTTTTCCGTATTCCTCCATCTCTATAGGAACTTCAAAAAATACTCTCCATCCTTCTGTTTGATATCGCAAAGGTCCTTGATGCTGACCTTGCACTTGATGTTATGATGGAAGTGAGCTATGAACTTTTCAGCCAGTTCACCCCAAGACTGAATGCCATGAGGTAAATGTGAGAACCATTCCATTCTGGTCTGGCCAAGCTTTGTGGGAACAGTCGCATTAAATATGTCTCATCATGGGCGACTTCGATGCAACTAGAAAAAAACTCTTGGATATGTTCAATAGGGTTGGTATTGCCCCTATATTTATCAAATTTTAGTACCAATAAGTGATTTGGGAACAGAGACACGTGGAGAGAATGGTCAAAGGGGTATGGGTATGAATCCTCTATGGTATAGGATTTAGTTTGACCCTAATTTTGCATATCCATCATTTGGGTTTGAAGGTTTTGCATTTGTTGCATTAACATGTCCATTTGATATTGAGGTTGGTGTGTGAGGACATTCCTCTGTGCTGTAGTCGGTATGAGGCTGCGCCTCTATGTTCCTTGAGTAGGAACATAGGATTTCATCCTGGGGACTTGATATTGATTCCCCGTTGAGTGATTTGAAAATGGGGGCACATGAGTAGCCCATGGTGGGTTTTGATGCATTTTCTACTGTGATTGAAACTGGGGTTGATACTACTGGGGTTGATATTGTTGCTGCTAAGGTTGGGGTTGAAGCTGGGGTTGTTGTTGCTGAGGTTGGAATTGAAGCAACTGAAGCTGGGGTTGCTATTGCAGGGGTTGGTTTTGAGGCAACTGAGGCTGGGGTTGCTATTGTGGGGGTTGGTTTTGAGGCAATTGAAGCTAGGGTTACTATTGCAGAGGTTGGTTTTGAGGTAACTGAAGCTGGGGTTGTTGTTACGGAGGTTGGATTGATGTTAGAATGGGAAAAGGTGTAGCCTTGGGTAGGCATTGACCGTAATTTGTACCTGTAGAGATGGATCCTTGTGGGCATGAGGTGTTGATCCCAAGACTAGTATGAGTTGAGTGCAGCAACAACATAGTTTCAGAATAGTTGGCATTTGGTGTGATGGAAGGCATAGCTTGAGAGCTTGACTGTCTCAGCCATGTGATCGAAGGTGGGAGCATACTAGTAACCACAGGTGCACTCAGTTGCGAGCCTATCATGCTTTGAGTGGAAGATGTGCCGGCCTAGTTCATGCCATTGGTTTGACAAGGCATCATCTATGTCAATGTGGGTAATACCAATGGTGGGAAGATTTGAGAGACAAAAGGCAGTATTTGAGGAGACTGAGTAGTTTTTTGACCTACAAGAGGGTTTTCAAGCCATATGGTTGATATACTGAATTCAATGGGGAGTTTGACTCCCTTCTTTATCAGCATGGATAAGAAGCGTTTGGGACTCCTCTCTATAACAACATCAACTACTTGTGTGGAATAAGCATCTTGCTCTATATCCTCTAGTTCCTCTTCTGTGACATTTTGGAAAAGAGCTGCCCCATGGGGTTGTTCAAGGAATAGAGTAGAATTGGTATTTATGAAAGGATTGTTCTCTTTCTCTCTTTCCCAAATGGGGAATCTATTGATATATGACACATCAGGTTGTGTTCTAGCCTTAGACCTTGTGTAAGGCCCTCCATGAGGTGTTTGAGACATAGTGTGGTCTATATTTTGTAACTAAAATAAGTGATATAAAGAAAACAAAGAAGAATATCCTTTTTAAGGAAGTCCAAGTTATGTTTTGGACAAGGGTAATTCTAAGGACAGATTTTGATATATCTTGATCTCAAAGTGGTGATGATGTAAAAAGATAAGATTTTTTGACCTTTTCCCTAGACAAAGTCACTTTGATAAAGATGATGATGTTTGATATGATGAGATCAAGGTATTTTGAGTCTGAGCTTTCAACCTAACAATGTTTTTGACAATAATCGTGCTTTTCAGAGAAGGGATGATCTTTAATGTTTAGAGATTCACATAATGTTCTTCACATTTTCCTGGGATAGACACTAGTTTTGGACACCAAATGAAGAGTTCTCTCAAGGTTTTTAGGTTTAAAACATGTGTAAAATATCTCTGGTCAAGTGCGACAAAACTCCACCGATTGTGGTAAAGTGTATAGTCGATTGCGGTATGTTATCACCGATTGTGGTAATAAACAAGTCAATTATGGCAATAAATAGTTAAACCGTGGCCAACTTCCTTCAATTGTGGCACAACGCAGGCAATTACGGTAAAAGAGGAACAATCTCAAAAAAAGACTAAAAGATGGGTATCACTGCTTGACAATTTTGATATTTTGGAACAATGCTTCTGATTTGCAAGATAGTTGACATTGACAACTCTAGACTTTAACACATTTGACTCATTTTGATAGTTTGGATGTTTTGTTTTTCATTTTTAGAAACTGATCAAGGAAACAAGCATGACAGATAGTGTGCTTTTGAAGAATGAAGACTGATAATGTGTATGTTCTACAACTTTTTCAAGTTGCAAGGTTATCATGAGGTCTCAACAATGAACAATAAGATTAATCTAGGTCAATGGCTTCAGAATACAATGTTATAGGCCCAATGCTTGAATGTCCATTAGCTCACACAATAATTATCACACTACTAGGACATAAAGGTCCATGACGTAGGTGCCCATATTTTTTCCGTTTCCAGGTATTGTTGCCATGGAGTGAAGATCTCTTTCACTACACAAATATTGTGGGACACATATGTTGGGAATCTTTGGGGAGAAATTCTGCAACCACTTGCACTATAATAAGGTATATGTTTGAGGGTAAAACGGGTTGGCCTCTAATTATCAAGGTTGTAGTAAGGGTCTGTGGCGTCTATCCAATCAGTTTGTATGTGTGTGACTCACTTAAAAGCCTAGTTGACCATGCTGGCTCCGTAGGGATATTCACCTGATCTAGACTATCATCAACACACCTCGCTCGAGCTTGGCTAGATAAGATAGAACTTTGGTTCACATCTTGTTTATATACTAATCGGAAGGATTACTGATTTAAATTCATTCCCCGAGGAAGAAGCGCATTCCCCGGACATGCCTTTCTAAAAAGTATAAAGGTTTTTAATCTAACAGATTGTGCAAGTGCACCCAAAACTCAAGACACAAGGTAAATCGATTAAGCTCCGAAAATTTGAAATGTGAACTAAGCTACACCACCACACA
>MU227445.1:1469190-1493179 GCA_018584345.1 Thuja plicata
GAGTGCATACTTCATTGTATGTTTGTAAATCCTCTAACAAGGTAGACCTAGCAGTCCAAATTGCTTCTAACAGGGCAGATCATCAGAAGTGATCATTGTAAGCCTTAACCGGCCAACTTTATACTGCAGTACCAAAGTTTTGTGGGTACCATCCCCACCCCAGTTTTACTTTCTATTTGGAAGGTTTTTGGGTCACCAAATCTTTGTGTTATGTGTTATGAATGATTATATTTTCATGCTTGCAGTAGATTAGATGAATGAATGGTCAAAGTATATACATGTGCATAAATGTTTTAAAGTTTTAAGAGTTACTGATTCACCCCTCCCCTCTCAGTAACTTGGTTAGTCTTGTTTATTTCCAACATAAATCAAGTCCCTATCACCCCCAGGCCAATGAGAAAGACAAGATTACCAACAAAGAAATTGAATAGATCCTAACCAAAATAGTAAAAATTCATAGCAGAGATTGGGCAAATAGGCTCTCTGAAGCAGTATGATCATGCAAAATAACTTGGAAAATAATAATAGGTTTTATACCCTTTGAAATTATATATGGTAAGGATGCTTTCATGCCTATTGAGTTTGAGCATAAGGCCCTTAGAATTGCATTAGAATTGCAAATGGATCTATTTGCAATGTAGAAGGATAAGATCATGCAACTTAATTCTCTTGACGAAATTAGGAAATCAGCCCTATAGACCACATAATTAGTACAAAATCAATGCAAGAAATGACATGATAAACATATTAGGGAAAATAAGTTTTTCTCTGGAGACTGGGCCTTGTTGTATGACTCAAGATATAAAGATAACATGGGTAAGTTTCAGACTAGATGGCTATGCCCATATGAGATAGTTGAGGTCTTTGATAACGGTGTAGTGCAATTGTCCATAATTGATCCTATATGGTTCAAATTCTTGGTCAATGTTCATAGGTATAGATTATATCACAAGCCTGCCACCAAAGACGAGTTCCTGCAGTAATTTGAAATTGCTGTTCAATTGTCATAGGCTCAAATTATATCCCTCTAAACCTTTTTTCATTCAAATTCATAATAAATACTTCCACATTTGGTGGACATACTTCTTCACAATAAACAACCACCATCATTACATGCACTTTTCTTCCAGCTCTAATCCAAACTCCACTTTGCTGATTTTTTCCCCAGGATGACATCAACATGACTACTACAAGACATGCACAATACTGATTTGTATTAATTATTCATGTCACATCCCAAAAGGTAGGAATTTATGTTGGTTTATTGCTAGCTCTGTTCATTATACTATAGTTATATATATTGTATATAGCTTGTCCAACCTTTCCTCTTCCATTCACATGTGTGGACACATGCACAATTTTAGTGGGGGGAAGGGGAATGTATTAGACACATCATCTCCATGTCATATTTGTCTTAAAACATAATGTCAAATCATGAGTCAAGTCATCATTAATCTTTTAACTTTCAAAAAATTTGAATAATCTTTTTGTGACATATGAGGCATTTTGGATCTTTTCCAAATATTTTTATGAGTAATTCCTAATTAATTTCTCCTTCCACCAAAACAATTCTAGAACTAGTACCTTCACGAGAAATCTTTCCATAAGTTTCCAAAATTGTAGAGCCTAAATTTAGAAATAATAGAGGGTTTTGTGAGTTTGTGAGTAACAAAGGGTTCATGTTGAAGAAGAAATTGGTTGTAGAAGGAATTAAGGGTTGATTGAACTACCAATTGCTAAGATATTGAATTGTAGAAACTTGGTCTTCCAGTTCTTCTAAGATTTTGAGAAGGGTTTGTTGTCTTTTGTTGAAATTTGAGCAGATAATTCAGGAACTGCGGATGGTTGGATTATTTTCTAAAGCTGAATGGGTATGACGAAGTCATTGCTCAATATTTTCACATACATTCTCTAATGGTGAAGAAATAGTCAAGGGATCAAGGGTTATAACTACTAAGGAGAGAATTAAAGAAGTCACAAGACTCCTAGCTGCAAAATAAAAGTACCCTGAGTCACATGATGCCAGGATAATTAGAGCTCAATTTACACACCCCTTAGACCATCCTCTTCTAGCTGATAAATAAGGGACTAGAAGGATATCATTTCTTCCTATCTAGTTTGAGGTAGAAGTATATATCATCTGATACCTAATATGTGAGGGAAGAAAATATTGTTTATATTCTATGCACTTCAATTTGTTGATCCATACATCATGGATTGCATGTCAATGTGTGAAACTACTTGTACAATTTCCTCACTATCAGCACTGGTGAAATGTATAGAGGCAGGTCCCATTCTATTATTCATCATAGTTTGATTAAATTGTTGGTAGAAAGATCATAAGGGACATCTCATAGATGACTTGGAAGGAATTTTTAGCCACCAGGAGGTTTCATATAGGCAATGTAGGACCCAATGGTCGGCCTATTATGCAAAGAGTTATAACTCCTAGGGGGTTGAAAAGATAATAATGGGGGGCTCATCATATAGGATTCACCTTCAGATGATATTCTTGTAGCTGCAACATCAAAAGAAACCACTGATGAGTCAATAGAGCCATCAACTGCTAATATTGAAGAAACCCCTATTGAAAACTCTAGTATTTCATCTCAAACACCTGTAAGTACTAGGGAATCAACTAGAAAAGAAAAGGGGAAAGGGAAAATTGATGAAAATATTAAAGAGGTTAAAGAGGAATATATTCCTAAGTTTGTTTCCCCTAGTTCTAAACTAAGGAAAAAGAATAAAACACATCCTCCTGCAGCCACTACTCCTTCAGACAAGCCTACACAAAAAGTAAGCAAGAAAAAGACTCTTGCAACCACTGAAGTGATTCCTCAAAGGAGAAGTTCCAGGATTAGAAGAAGGGATGCAGAGTAAAGTGAAGAGATGACTACTAGTATTCTTGTTGAATCTTCTAAATTGCTTTAGGAAATCCCTCAAGAAGAAGTCTATGTTACCAACAGTCCTGAGAAGAATGAGCCTATACCCACCAAATATGTATAAATGGAAGATCTTGTTGAGGAATGTGAACCACCAGAGATAGGAATCATAGAAGAGTATTCCCTAGGAACACGTGTTGAGTAGGTTAATGTGTTTGGGGAGAGTAATGAAGAGGTAGAGAGAGAAGATATCCCCACTGCTCATCAAGATGCAAGAATTCAAGAGGAAGAAGAGTAAACAACAGAAGGTATGGGATCCCAAGGCCTTGATAACCTCCTAGCCACTATAGAAAAATTGGAGGAACAACTAGTGTTGTATCTAGAACCACCAACATTATGGCTAGTGTTGTGGAAAGAACAACCATAATCAAGTATGAACCAGGAAGGTAAGAAGAAAAAAGTTTTTAAACATAAAACCCCTAGATTTCTTAATTTTCATTAAGTATATTTGGATTTATTTAAGACAATTTTGTATCAACATACTAAATGGGAACTTGAGAATGCTAGGATGCTAAGAGTTATTGAAAATTAGAGAAGGGAACTTGAAGATAAAAATGATGAAATAACTGCACATAAAGAAAAGGTGACCATAATATCTACTTTGGTCCCAGAGTTAATGCAATTTAAGGAACCTCCAAGGGTCTACACCCTATATTTGAAAGAAGAATAGATAAATTTCAAGTTAATGAGGGTTTTCAAAGATTTTAAATATTCTCTAGAAAAACCTCAAGAGTATTTGCAGGCATATGAGTCTTCTCCTTCAGCCATAAAGAACCTTTTTTGTGAGTTGTATTTGCATACATTTTCTGTCCCAATTGACACTGCTTGGAACCCATTGCTATTTTTTGGAGACATTCAGTTGAGGGAATTTATGTCCTAGATCCATAATAAGATTAGTTGGGGCATTCAATTGAGGCCAAATAGAGAAGAAGAGAGGAATATTCCATTGACATTAAGGGAAGAATGTTGTGAGACTCATGGTTTGTCCTATGCTTGACAAAGAATTATGAAACACCTAGATGAAAAAGAGCACATGGTCAGAATGTTGACCTTGAAGGAACAAACATTCATGGAATATGGGAAAATGACTAGGAATGAGGGATAGATAGTCCTCGCCCATCTCATCTAGAAATGGAACAACTTGACAGGGGACCTTCAGAAAGGTGAACCATATTCCTCAAAACATTGTCACGTAGGAGTATAGAGAGCCCTGAGGTATTTCTAGTTAGGTAGGACAAAAGCACATGATTGGCTTCAACTAAATTTCCACCCTCCAATACTCCTATGACCCTTTCTAAGTAATGAAGAGGATGAAGTATCTTATGATCTTTCATTAGAAAGATATAAATGGTAGAGGTTGGAGACATTAAAGGGATACTAATGAAATCTAAAGAATGGTGGAGCAAGATAGAGTTCAACTAGTGACTACCAGATTAATGCCAGAGTAAAAAAAAATTATATTGCTAGAGGACCAACAAGGGATTAGTGGGGGGGGGGGGGAAATGATGAGATCAAGTATTGGCTCAAATATTATGTCACTTTATCATTTTTTGTATGTATTGTTCCTAAGTGGTCTTGGTTGTTTGTTCATAACATATGGTTCTTAGTTTATTTAGGAAAGTCTGATGAAATTAATCTCATGGACCTTGAACTTATACTTCTATATCTCTGTTATGGACAACATACACTCTTTTATGGTTTACACACACACACACACACACACACACACACACACACAGAGAGAGAGAGAGAGAGAGAGAGAGAGAGAGAGAGAGAGAGAGAGAGAGAGAGAGAGAGTGTANACACACACACACACACACACACACAGAGAGAGAGAGAGAGAGAGAGAGAGAGAGAGAGAGAGAGAGAGAGAGAGAGAGAGAGAGTTTAATTATAGATTAATGAATGGATAATCTAGTAATGATCAAATATCTATGTGTTACATGTGTTGTGTCTATTAAAATTTATGATACAGAGACATTAAAGGAAGTAGTGACAAAAAATGATGCTTAAGGAAGTCATTCCTTTGAAGACCAAGTCCATGCAGCTGAACATGGATCGACATTTGAATAAGTCTATTAATGAATTGGTGACAAATCATGTGGAGCAAGTCAAATGATTAATATTAATATGGAATCAATCTAGGAGATATTATTAAGCTATATCTACTCTTTATGTTGTTGAATAAAGTTTGTTGTTCCTCACTTTATGGATGGTTTCCTCCTCCTTTCTAGTGTTGCAATAATTATGGTCTGCCATTTCTTTGGCGTTGATATTTTAGTGGTTAGTTAGTTAGTGAGTATTTTGTTATAAGAGGCTTGAATTCCTTGGAAGCTAGCTTAGATATATAGATTGATACTTCATGTATTAACATCCTAGTTTTAAATACAGTTCAGTTGTTTTCAACAATGACTTGTAATCAATACATTTTTGTAAGTATGAATAAAGAAGTTATGTTTTAAATTTATAAGTGTGCAATCAAGCTCTAAGTAATAAATCAAGGGGGGCCACTTGGTGAGTAAATCCTTTCAGTTTTAGCAGTAGTTTCTTTTAGTTTTATTTTACAAGTTTGGGAGTTTGCCTATTCCCGCAGCCACTGGAAGTGATTTCTTGTGACTATTCCTGGAGCTAAAGGAAAACATAGTAGTACATGTCTGCACACCCTTAAATTTTTTGTAGCAGTTTGCATATGTTAATTTTAGTATTTGAATTCTATTAAGCACTTGAATTAAGTTCAATTCCAATATTTACCTTTCAACATTGCTTCCCTTAAAGTTGTAGGTTAGCATGCTTTGGTAGGAATGTAGTGGATATACTGTTGGAATTTGATGAAGGTGATCTGGGTTTTGATAATGATATTATATTGTGGTTTTTTCATTGCTATAAACAAAATCTATTAGAGGTATGTGATCAGTTTTACTGATGGTGTTGAATGATCTAATTGGAGAAATGACTAAGTGTTCAATCAACTGGGAAGCATATAGTATGCAAGATACAACTGTACAAATTTGGAGTTAGAGATGGAGATAAGGTGTGTGTTCATGCTTTAAAAATCTACATAGGAATATATATCTTTACCTATTATTTCATTAGTCACATTGAAGAATTGAGCAAGTTATTGAAGATTGAAGCGCCAGTGACAAGAATAACATGAGTAAGACAGAATGATTTTGAATAGATCAGCTAACCGGTCAATTTAATATTTGTAAATGATTGTTATGACTTGGTTAATGTTGTGTTGAATTTATTGAGTTGACCAATGCATTTTGGCATGATTGGATTTGATTTTTATGTCGATGGCTAAAACATTTTAGGGCAAAAGACCGACTTGGACAAAATGTTATAAAATAAGGATGAAATCAAGTTTTAGGATATGACGTGATGATGCGATAGGTAATTGTGATTGTGTATAGTTGAAGAAAGAAGATTTGATATTTAAGGTTGTGATGTGATAAATATTGAAGTGGATCTGTTAGACACGATGTGCCATAATCAGGTCATTTACTCTTGGGTCTATCTCAAGGAAAGCCCTAATAGGTTTGTAGGTGAAATCCTTTAACAAGGTCACTCCTATTAGGGTGAGAAGGATCCCTAATAGGATCTGAAGTATAAATCATCTAACCAGGTAAATCTCAGAAGGAGTTTGTAATCCCTTAACATGGTAGTTATTAACATGACTTATATTAGCTTCTAACTGGGTTAAAGATACTCTTAACTAGGTATACCCTTAGAAAGGTTTTTTTAATTTCTCCTAACAGGGTAGATTTCTTTGGTGCAATAGTGAAATTTGTGGGTATCATCTTGCACGTGGTTTTTCTCCCTCTAAAAAGGGTTCATGGGAAAAATCTTGTGTCTTGAGTTTACTTTGTGTGAATGGTTTATTTTCTTAGCTTTTATGTAATATTATCTTTTTCATGTTGGTTGTTGTGGAAGCTATTGAAGAATTGTTTCAGTTTTGTGGGTGCACTAATTTACCCCCCGCTCAGTTCCTTTAAAGAATAACAATTGGTATCAAAGCCTTGTTCCCTTGAAGAAGCCTAAAAATTCAAGTAGGATCCTTAAGGGGAATATGGAGGGTTTTTGGAAGCAAAAGATTCAACTCAAAGAAGGTGAAATGATCATTGAGGAGTTGAAGAAACAACTTAAGAAGTAAGGAGCTAAAAGACAAGATCTTGTTGAACAATTAAGTGAGATTCAAGACTACATTGAGAAATTTTTCAGAAGAAAGTGGATCTGAGGAATCTTATGAATCCCTAGAAGCCATGGCTATGGAGAATGAACATTTGTACAAAGAGAAGGAAAACCTTCGGAGAGAGATTGAAGCCCAATCAATCAAAATGTGTTAAGATTTGGAGGCAAGGAGATCTATAGAGGATGCAAGGAAAGATGCAAAAGATACCCTAAAGGCCAAGGAAAAAGCACTAAAAGTTGTAGAGGATGAAATTTTCAAGTCAAGACAATAACTTAGCACATTGCATGAAAATGTACATGATACAAATGAATAAAATGGAAAATAATGAAAATCTAAGAAATGAGAAAGAGAAACTTAAATGAGAGTTGATAAATGCTAATGATCTACTGATGAAATTCAATGAGAGAACTACAAAACTTGATGAACAACTAAGGAATCAAAGAATGAGAAAAGAGACCACAAGTCTTGGATATACAAGTCATTCTACATTTGAAGTTGGTGAATCTTATGGAAGAAAGGAAATCAAGAAAGAAGGAAAGTCTCCACCAAAGGTAAAAAAAAGAGATTATGGTAACAAAGCCTACAAGCATGTATGTTTCTGTGTGCAGAGAAATGTGTGCAAAGGAATGCAGTTAATTATTAAAGACACCCAGAACACAAAAACAGTGCAACAATCAAGATAAGACATAAAGAAGCATAAAAAAAACATAAAAGCAAACTAGCTAAGACCCCATTGTAGCCTCTTTGTTGCAAAAATTTGTCCTAGATATTGTGGTTGTATGTATGCTCACAAATTTGATAGCATAACAACATCAGAGTGCTCCATATTTTATCAAGCTTGGGGGAAGAACCTGAAAAAGGGATTCAAAGGGTTTTCACAATTGGGGCTGATTTTCTCTCAAATATGCATGATTTTGCATAATGGGAGAGTTGATAATGGATTTAAGGATTTGATTCAAAGATGGGTGAATAAATATAGGATCAGAAAGATAATGATTTTCAAGGATGAAGCTTCTCAAAAATACGGAGTTCTGAAATGAAGGGAACTAGGAGGGTTAAATATGAGAGTTTGAGGAGGTGAGGGCTATCCTCCATTAATGAGGGGTGACCAAGTATCCACCTCAGTGTGGTTGGGGGGTGAGGAAAGATACTTGCCATAAATGACATTTATCTCTCAAAACCCCAAAGTACAAGCATTGATGAAGGGCCTTAAAGGCACTTTGGGTGAGGATTGGGATGAAATAATCCAAGTTGGACTTTGCTTCTTTAATCCTCACATTTAGGAACGTGCAAAAATTTAGAGGTGGATTAAGCTAACGAGATAGGTTAATTAGGGAGCAAGTGGGTAGGTTAGGAAAATGTAAGTGGATGGGGATTAGGAGGGGATAGAGATCAATTAGATAAATAGGTTATTTATCTAATTAAGACAATATTAGGGAAGCAAGTGGGAAAAGTAGGAATATGCAAGTGGGTGAGGGATTTGGATTGCATTTTGATTTATTTAATTCAAAATAGAGGAAAGGGGATATTTAATTAAACACATAAGTTTATTTAATTAAACATATTTGGGCATTAGATAAATGAGATAAATTAATTTATCTAGAAAGATTGGGAAGAGGGTGAAAATAATTAAATAGGTAGACTATTTAATTAATACGGTGACTATAGAGGAATGGGTACTAAATATTTAATTAAATAAATATAAATATCCACTTAATTAAATAAGATAATGATGTTAGATAAATTAAATTAATTAATTAACTTAAGACTAAAGAAGACAAGTAATTAATTAAATGAATTAATTACGTTTCATATTTAGGTGTCTATAGTTTCAATTGTCATACTACAATGATATGTATAAGCATGTCTGCAAATAGAGATAACACTTTTGATGGATATTGCTACAAATACAATAAGTATGGACATACTACTAATCATTATAGATCTAGATCTAGTAGTAGATCTAGTAGCCTTGATGGTTACTGTTACAACTGCAACAAATATGGTCACAAAGCTGATGAGTACAGGTCAAGAGTGAACAATCAAAGGTCACCAGTGAACCAGGAAAGACTTTACCAAGGAGAGAGGAAATTAAATGTCACATGCTCAATCTGTGGTAACTATGGACATGTGGCTATGAATTGTAGAATGAGATCTAAAAGAAGTAATGATGGACCATGGAGATCAACTGGTATGACATGTTTTTATTGTCACAAGATTGGACATCTAGCAAGGAATTATAGGTCAAGGAACCAATCAGTAAGCCAGTCAAGCAATCATAAATAAAAGTAGATGTTGAATGCATAAGAGGTTAGGAAAGAGATGAAAAATATTTGGAAGAAGGAAGATAGTAAGATAATGGAGGAATCCACATCTCCATCGGGTGTGGAAAATTAATCATCAAACTAAACCTTCATGTGGCTTAGGGGGAGAAAGTATTGTTGAATCCATCTTCGGATTCTCTATAGGTGTATGGTAAGATCTTTGAGAATTTAAAGATGAAATAAGGTCATTTGGAGTATATTACGAAGCTTTAATAAATTACATGGTATTTTGATCATCGATAATTAGTTTTTGGGTCAATTAGTGAAAAAATAAGTTCTAGTGGTAAGCGCATTTAATATATGTGTGCGAAGGTAGATAAAAATGACATTTTGGATTTCATTTTCACCTTGCACATTTTTAAAGTATCTGTGGAGTGAAAGTAGCATTGTTCGGGCCATTTGAAAAGATCCAAGTGATAAGGAGAGATTGTTTGTCTTGATCTAGAAGAGAAAATCAATTGGGTGTTGTCGTGTTCTTATGCAAGAACCCTAGTTGTGAACTATTTGAGGTTTTTATCTGATATCTTCTCTTGTGGTTGAAAATTTAAGATGGCTACTCCTAAGTTGATTGATATTACTAAGAGGACATGATTAGAGTTTATGGTAATAAAGCCTACAAACCTGTATGTTTCTATGTGTAGAGAAATGTGTGCAAAGGAATGCAGTTAATTATTAAAGACACTCAGAACACAAAAGCAGTGCAACAATCAAGATAAGACATAAATAAGCATAAAACAAATAGAAAATAAAACCAGCTAAGACCCTATTGTAGCCTCTTTGTTGCAAAGATTTTTCCAGGAAATTGTGGTTGTATGTATGCTCACGAATTTGATAGCATAATAGCATCAGAGTGCTCCATAGTTTCTCAAGCTTGGGGGAAGAGCTTGAAAGGGGATTCAAAGGGTTTTCACACGTGAGGCTGATTTTCTCTCAAATATGAAGGATTTTTCATAATGGGAGAGTTGATAATGGATTTAAGGATTTGATTCAAAGATGGGTGAATGGATATGGGATTAGAAAGATAATTATTTTTCAATGATGAAGCTTCTAAAAAATATAGAGTTCTGAAATGAAGGGAAATGGGAGGGTTAAATAGGAGAGTTTGAGGAGGTGAGGGTTATCCTCCATTAATGAGGGGTGACCAGGTGTCCACCTCAGTGTGGTTGGGGGATGAGTAAAGAGACTTGCCATAAAATGACATTTATCTCTCAAAACCCCAAATTCCAAGTATTGACGAAGGGCCTTAAAGGCACTTTGGGTGAGGATTGGGATGAAAGAAGCAAAGTTGGACTTTGCTTCTCTAATCCTCACCCTTAGGAATGTGCAAAAAAATTAGAGGTGGATTAAGCTAACGAGATAGGTTAATTAGGGGGCAAGTGGGTAGGTTAGGAAAATGTAAGTGGATGGGGATTAGGATGGGATAGGGATTAATTAGATAAATAGGGTATTTATCTAATTAAGACATGTTTAGGGATGCAAGTGGGAAAAGTAGGAATATGCAAGTGGGTCAGGGATTTGTGTTGCATTTTGATTTATTTAATTCAAAATAGAGGAAAGGGGATATTTAATTAAACACATAAGTTTATTTAATTAAACAAATTTGGGCATTAGATAAATTAGATAAATTAATTTATCTAGATAGATTGGGAATAGGGTAAAATTAATTAAATAGGTAGACTATTTAATTAATAAGGTGACTATAGAGGAATGGGTACTAAATATTTAATTAAATAAATATAAACGTCCATTTAATGAAATAAGATAAGGATGGTAGATAAATTAAATTAATTAATTTACTTAATACTATAGAAGACAAGTACTGAATTAAATGAATTAATTATGTCTGCAAATAGAGATAACACTTTTGATGGATATTTCTATAACTAAAATAAGTATGGACATACTGCTCATGATTTTAGATCTAGATCTAGTTGTAGATCTTGTTGCTTTGATAGTTACTGTTACAACTACAAAAATTTTTATCACAAGGCTGATGAGTGCAGGTCAAGAGTGAATAATCAAAGGTCACTAGTGAACAAGGAAAGACTTTACTAAAGAGAGAGGAAATTAAATGTCACATGCTCAATCTATGGTAACTATGGACACATGGATGTGAATTGAAGAATGAGGTCTAAAAGAGGTAATGATGGACCATGCAGATCAATTGGTATGACATGTTTTCATTGTCACAAGATTGGACATCTAGAAAGGAATTGCAGGTCAAGGAACCAATCAGTAAACCAGTCAAGCAATGATAAATAAAAGTAGATGTTGAATGTGGAAGAGGTCAGGAAAGAGATGAACAAGATTTGGAAGAAGGAAGACAGTAAGATAATGAAGGAAACAACGTCTCCATCGGGTGTGGAAAATTCATCATCAAACTAAGCCTTCATGTGGCTTAGGGGAAGAAAGTATAGTTGAATCCATCTTCGGATGATCTATAGGTGTATGGTAAGATCTTTCAACATTTTATGATGAAATAAGGTCTTTTGGAGTGTATTATGAAGCTTTAATAAATTACATGGTATTTTGATCATCGATAATAAGTTTTTGGGTCAATCACTGAAAAGGTTGTTAGTAATAACTGAGAGGGGGGGGGGGGGGGGGGGGGGGGGAANGGGGGGTGAATCAATGGCCTCACAAATATTCCAATAATCAACCCTTAAAACTTAGTACCAAAAAATTATACCTCTATTTATCTTCATTTCTATAAGATGAATGCCTCCAAATACTTATATCAATTTACTACTCCTCAAAATTCTTTGTAAAACCTTCTACTATAGATTTATCGATTAGCAGTCTGTCAATTTATCGAAAGATAGTAAATTATCTAGAGTATACCGATCAATCCAATTAAGTTAAGTGTAATGTAAAACATTAAAGTAATGACTCATAAACACATTGACACATGGATTTTTAACGTGGAAATCCTATAAAGGGAAAAACCACTTGGGACTGGTAACCCAAAATTTTCACTCTTCTGAAGTGAGCTTGGTGAAGAGACAATCCTATTAAAGGTTACAAACACACTATTAGGTGTGACCTTGTTAGAGGATTTAAAGGTTTAGTTTGTCACTTGATATTGGGCATCTCTATGCTACCATCCTTGATCAAACACTCACTTGGCTTGTCAATAGGTATCTGGCATCTCATGCTATCTTCATGATCAAACTTTTTGATACTCCATTGGATGTATCTCAATATAGAAAGGATCTTTAAATCCCACTAGGTTTAGAGAATTTCTGAATCAATAGTTAAACTGAAACAATATGATCTGTTCACATATACAACTTATACTTGCATATTTTCAGATCTATTGTAATCTCACAAAACTATTCTGATCAATATAACTCTATTTATACCTTTGCTCCAGTTTGATTATGCTCGGTGATGCTGTGCTCTGTTGCTCGGTGTTTGCAGAATTCTTTAGCTCTTTACTTAGCTTGTTGATCAGCACCGTATGAAGTTTCTCTTTAGCATCCTCTTGTTCATTTTCTCCCCACACCAATTCATAATAAATTGAGTTGTCTCTTAAATAGACATGATATCACCATTGTTAGGCTCTTGATCTTCTTGATCTTGGTGTGATCCACAATTCTCACTAATTAGATTTAAAGAAAAACTCCTATTTTATCTCACTGAGATTTTTTTCCAACTGGAAAAATCAACTTTATATAAATTAATTATCTCTCGCTTATCTTGTCGATGAAAATAATGATAACTACCACTTAAATCTATATTTAGCTCGACCAACTAGATATTTTTTCATTTGTGAACTCCAGTTATTTTTAGTTTTAACTCTCTGATAGCATCAGTCAACACTTCAATTCTCCTCGGGCTTCTCTATCAGTTTACACTATGTTTCTGGCCATCGGGTTTGCTTGTCATTCTGCTCATCGATAATGCTCATCAGTTTTCATGCTTGGGCATCACTGTGACTTGACCGTCTGTGATCTCTATCTGTCGGGTTGCACTGACCGTTGGTGTTTGTAGTCACAATGTGAATGCTTGTCTTTTATGCATTACAAAAAGCATAATCTTTATCTCTTTGATCATCTGAAGTCTTTGACACTTTGATTATAACCAATTAGATTATATCAAGTTGACATCAATGACAATACAATCCATTAACTGATTTAATGTCTTGCATTATCCTTCTGCATTTTAGTTATCAACTTAACATCTACAAACATTCAATTAGTTACATGTCATCAATCTCTCCCTTTGGCATTGATGGCAACTTACTACATTATCATACTATACTATCACTAATACAATATGAAATATATAGTTTCATCAAGCTTTCCTAATGTAACTATTACAAATGTCTGGCGTTCGTTAAGCTAAAAAAAAATAGCTTAGATTTGTTTCATGTAGAGTGATTGTCTTTAATCTTTAATCCCTACACTGGATAGATGTATCATCTGATATCTCTGTTATGATATGTGCTTGACTGTTCCTCTTCTTGATAATCTCTTTTTCCTTTGACAACATTCTTTCTCTTTGTCTCCCTTTGTTACTTCTCTCCCTTAGATGGATATTTCATATGTAATAAATTTATCTCCCTTAGAATATTGATTAACTCTCCATTTCTGATTCTCAGGAACTTCTCTTCATGGATAATGATATAATCTCTCCTTTTATCATATCTCTCCTTTATGTGATATGGAGATCATCTCTCCCTTTGTATATCTCTTCCTTTGTATGATAAACCTTTTGTATGATAATGAGATATTTCTGTCCCTTTGACAAAAATGCCAAAAAAAAACTTCTCCTTATTTTATCATCTATATAATCTTTCATCCCTTTGCATAATATATTCCTTGAATTTCCCTATCCATCAACAATATAATGTTAGATTAATTATCTATTCACACTTATTAATCAGATCAATTTTGATTTAATTAATTATGTTGTCTTTTACTCTAGGTTACTTAAGCTATCTCTTAGGTACATTATAATTAATATTTATATTAATTATTAATGTGCAACTTAGCTTTTCCTATTTTAGGGTTTCATTCACCTTTATAGGTTGAAATTTGTAGTTTCCTTCTTATTAATTTAGATTACAATTTTTCTCACTTTCTGAGTTTTTCTCTTTCTCTCTCTTCCTGCTTCTCTTCTGTATCAGGTTCTTGCATGCAGGTTTCTTGGCAACTATGGATTTATCCATCAAATCCTACATGGTATCAGAGCCACACTGCTGCTGCCTGGTTTGGTATTTTTGAAGTGGAAAATTTTCTTCTCTTCAGAGGGTTTTGGGCTTGCCCTTCAGATTTGGTATTCTCTGTAGGACAATATTTTTTGTTTCTTTTTTGCATGCAAAAAACTAATTTTTTTTTGGAGCACTTGGAGCCAAAAAAGACTCCACTATTGCGTTTAGAAGGCCCGAGAGAGTTAAAAATCATATAAATTTGGCCATATTTGGCCACCATAGCTTCTGGGAAATTTTTTTTGCCTCTCAAGCTGTATGACACACTTCCCAAGAAAAAATTTTCAAAAAAAATTCAAAAAAGGGCCCCTTTGGGGTGCAGCTAGTCGCAGCACCGCCGCGCCACCCTAGCTCGGCCCACGCCCAACCCCCACCGACAGCGCCACCCGTAGGCCACTCGGGTGCCTCCCCGCCGGTGCGCCACCCAGGGGCTGCCAGAGCGCCACCTAGGCGGCGCCGTTGCCCGGAGCACCGCTCCCGCATGACCGTTGGCCAGCTCCCTGGTGATGTCATCATTCCAGGGAGTGACATCACTTTTTTGGTGACTGTATCAAATTTTTCGGTGACCGGAAAATTTTTCCAGCAAACAGGGTGCGACGACCGTTTGACCGTCAAATTTTTTCCCGTCTCTGGTTTTTTCCAGAGAGTTATTTTTTGGAGGCATAGTTGGTTTTTTGGCCATAACTTGTGCATACGGTGTCCATTTTTGGAAAACAAAATATTGTCAAAAAGGTGTTTCTAAGCTAGACGTAATGGTGGTGGTCTTGATTATTGATTTGGCTATTTAATCTCTCATTTTTGGTATCAAAGTAGCGGCTTCTTTTTCCTCTATCTCTGCATCTAGTTACAGGTTTTCTTCTCATTTTTTGTGCTTTATATAGTTGTCTTTTGTTGTATAGGAGGATAGAATTATACATTGCGGGGGGGGGTGCATATGATTTTTGTACTTTAATTCAAAAATGACCCTTCTACTTCTTTCTACTTCTCTCAATGTCAGACCCCTCTGTGGCTCGGCTGACACCTCATAATTATCACACCTAGAAAGCACACATGACCAGGTTTCTCATGTCATGTGGCTTATGGTCATGTCTGGATGAGAACCAACCTATTCTGTAATGTCTGTTTAAGGTCCTATAGCACAAAAACAAAATGGATGAAGCCATGGGTTTGATTGCACTGCACATTTCAGACAACCTCCTATTTCATCTGGATGGTTTGACCACTCCTCGCGCATATTGGGGAAAGTTTGCAGATCTGTTTGGCATAGTGAATGCATTTAGGGCACTTTAGCTTGATGTAGAGTTGACATCCTTGTCTCTTGATAGTTTTTCCACCATTGAGGACTTCTTGATGAAGTTCAATGCTCTTCGATCACTTTTACAGGGATGTGGGAAGACCAAATTAGATGATGGGTGTATCTTTCTGATACTCTCAAAGCTTCATGGAGAGTTCCAGATTTTCTCCTCCACTTTCTATTCCACTATGGATGCCTTGGGTCCTAGGCACAATATGCCTTCTTTTGCGGCCTTCTGTGATCGGTTGACTCAAGAGTAGTCAAAGATTCAACATCTACATGATACTTTAGGCTCTATGAGCCATGCCTTGGTTGCTCACCCATCTCCACAGAAACCGGAGTAGAAACAGGTATCATCATCCACAGAATATTGGAAGGATTCTCCTTCTTAGAATTCCTCTAGCCCACCTCCTTCACCTAAGGGGAAATCAAAGATAGACAAACCCAAGTGTACTTATTGCAATAAGTTCAATCATGATGAGTATCAGTGCTTTTAGAAGAAGGTGGATGGATATGCCCAACAGATTGTTGATTTGATAGCTCTTCTTCATAAGAGCAACATTGATATCCCATCTTCCTCTTCTTGCTGGTCTTCTTCATCGTCATCTCAGGCAGAAGGGTCATACAACAGAAAGGGTCATGCCTTATGTGCATCTATTATATCTCCCTCTTCTAGGTGGTTGTTGGATTCTTGTGCTTCTCATCATATGGCATCTTCTCGGAGCTCCTTCTCAGCTTTTTTGGCCTCTACTACCCC
Source organism: Thuja plicata (assembly GCA_018584345.1). Taxonomy (NCBI): domain Eukaryota; kingdom Viridiplantae; phylum Streptophyta; class Pinopsida; order Cupressales; family Cupressaceae; genus Thuja; species Thuja plicata. The sequence goes on from MU227445.1 coordinate 1,485,912, forward strand.
ACACATCTTCATGGGAAATGATACTATTATGCCCATGTGTGGTTAGGGTTCTATTGACATCGATGGTGGTGCATTCCATGATGTACTATGTGTTCCATCCTTGTCATCAAACCTTCTCTCCATTTATCAAATTACTCACAATGGGACAGAGAGGATAGTTTAATTCAGTGTAGATTCTGTACACATCCGAGATTGTGTGACTGACCGCATTATTTCTACAGGGATAGTTGATCATGCCACCCGCCTGTACTCCTTCTCCCATTTTGGTTCACCATCTCCTATGTCAAAGGATATCTCTCCTACTTCACGAGTGCCTAGTGAGAAGAAGTCGGGTTACCTGAACTTCTGTGTTGCTCCTGAGATTAGTGTTGTGGCCTCTCCACCTCCTCCTGTTGCACCTGCCTTTGTTTAGCATGATTCTTCTTCAGTAGTTCCTATTATGGTCACTCCCTGCATCGAGCCTTCCCCTCCAGTTGTTGAGGGCATATCCAAGGACATTCATCTCCTCTCACCTGACAGATTCAGCCCATCTATTGGCCCACCTTCATTAGTGATTCCATTCCAGGAGTCTCACTCATTTTCCTTTGAGCACCAGCTTGGCCTTCCAGTTTCACCACTCATTCAGGGGTTCCCTTGTTACTCTGTACCTCTGTTTCTTCCACATTGGAGTTCCATTGGCTCGATCATTCCTACAGGGGTTCCATCATTCTGGGGGGGCCTTGGTGTCTCATCCCTCTCTCATGGGGGGTTTGATTTTACTTATGGTTTTGAGAGAATCTCTTGAGCCATTCTTTTCTACTTTTTCTTCTATCTCTTCTTGGAGTAGGTTTTTCCCATATGGTTTTCTCTATTTCTCCACTTTACAGAGATTTGGTTGTGAGTGGGTACCTGATCAGGCCTTGTTTCCAGGACCCATCTTTTCCTGCTTTCATAGCTGTGCTAGGTTAGCTTACCTCCTAAGCTTCGCTTAAGGGGGGGTGTCAGATTAATTATCTATTCACACTTATTAATTAGATCAATTTTTATTTAATTAATTAAGTTGTCTTTTACTCTAGGTTACTTAAGCTATCTCTTAGGTACATTATAATTAATGTTTATATTAATTATTAATGTGCAACCTAGATTTTCTTGTTTTAGGGTTTCATTCTCCTTTATAGGTTGAACTTTGTAGTTTCCTTCTCATTAATTTAGATTACAATTTTTCTCTCACTTTCTGCGCAACTTCTAAGTTTTTCTCTTTCTCTCTCTTCCTGCTTCTCTTATGTATCAAGTTCTTGCATGCAGGTTTCTTGGCAACTGTGGATTTATCCATCAAATCCTACATATAATGTCTAATTTTTGGTGTAGATTTGTACCTTGAAATGTACAGATGTATTTGTTGCTATTCTTCTCAGTGTTTGCATCAACATGACTAATCTTCAGATTTGGTATAGGCTGATAAAACCTCCTAGTCAGATTACTGACTGACTAACAAGGGTTGAACCCCTAGTCTCTGTCTCAGATACTCAAATGTATCCTTCGGTAATGGCTTGGTGAATATGTTAGCTAACTGTTCCTTTGATTGAACATATTCCAGTGTCACTTCCTTTTCTTGCACTTGTTCTCTCAAATAGTGATACTTGATAGCAATGTGCTTAGTATTAGCATGCATGACTAGATTCTTAGAAATGTTTATTGCACTAGTATTATCACAATAGATAATTACTAGTTCAAGGATCTTCATATGCATACCTTCCAGTAATTGTTTCATCCATGCAATATTAGAGAAATTTTTAGTAGCAACCACATATTCTGCTTCTGCAGTAGACTGAGAGATGCATCCTTGCTTATTGCTTATCCATGTGACTAGTCTATCACCCATGAAGAATGCTCCTCCAGTTGTGCTCTTTTGGTTATCAATGTTTCTAGCACAATAAGCATCTGTATAGACTTGTAGCTCAAATTTTCCTACTCTCTTGTACCATAAGCCATAGTCTTCAATGTTCTTCAGATATCTCATAATTCTTTTGACAACAGTCATATGTGATTCTTTGGGATTAGCAGAGAATCTTGCAAAAATTCCCACTGCATGTGCTATATCTAGTCTGGTGTGAACAACATACACCAGTTTGCCAATCATTGATCTATATAAGGTCTGATTTACCTCATTTTTCTTGTCCTCCTTTGTCAGCTTGCATCCAATAGCCATAGGTGTTCCAACTAGTTTGGAATCCTCCATCTTGAATATCTTCGACACTTCTTGATGTATTTGGAGTGAGTGATGTAAATGCCTACATCTTGTTGAAGAATCTGTAGGTCAAGGAAGAATTTGATCTCTCCAAACATAGACATTTCAAATTCCTTTCTCATTTCATCAACAAAGGACTTGCATAACAATTTATTTCCCCCAAAAATGATATCATCAACAAAAATTTTAGTAATTATAATATTACCATCGGTATCTTCTTTTAAGTATAGATTGCTATTTTCACTTGTTCTAACAAATTTTATGCTAATGAGATATGAGTGAAGTCTTTCATACTAGGCTCTCTGTGCTTGTTTCAATCCATATAAGGCTTTGTGTAGTCTACATACCATGGTTCTCTTGTCTGGATTAACAAATTATTCTGGTTGTTCAATGTATACCTCTTGTTCTAGTATTCCATTTAGAAATGCAGATTTGACATCCTTTTGGTATACCTTGAATCCTTTAAATGTAACATAAGCAAGTAAGATTCTAACCCCTTCTAGTCTAGCAACTGGTGCAAAATTTTCACCATAATCAATACCTTCTTCTTATGCATATCCCTTGCATACTAATCTTGCTTTTTTTTCTAGTGACTTCTCCATTCTCATTTAGCTTGAATATCCATTTGGTACCGATAAAATTATTTTCATCTGGTCTTGGTACTAGTGTCCATGTATTGTTCTTCTCAATCTGTTCTATCTCTTCATTCATATCACTGACCCATTCTTCATTCTCAAGTGCATTGTAAACAGATTTAGGCTCAAAATCACAAAGTAAACATCTGGTGTTAAGTGACTTACTTCTTGTTCTTTTTCCAACCTTCTTGCCTCCTATGATTTGATTCTGTGGATGATGCCTTCTGACATACTTGGCAAGTTTTGGTTCAGATCTATTTTCATTATTCTGATTATCTTCTTCACCTTCATTTTCATCTCCATTGTTTGGAACATCATCTTGAGTATTATCCTGATCATCGGTAATTGCAACTTGATGGTCGGGTGCAATGTTCTGATGCTCAGGAGTGACACACTTTTGCTTGGGTAGAGTATCAGGTTCTGTATAAACAAACCTGTTGTAGTCCTTCGGTTCCTTTTTTCTTTCCTTGTCATTCTTTTCTGCAAATTCATCTATTTTTACATTTTCACTTTCAATGATTTTGTTAGATGACTTGTTAAGACATTTATAAGCCTTACTTTTGGTTGAATACCCTAGGAAGATACCTTCTTCACTTTTGCAGTCAATTTTTCCATTTCTATCATCCTTCACTATATAACATTGACTACCAAAGATTTTGAAGTAACTTACATTGGGTGTATGACCATACCAAAGCTCATATGGTGTATTCTTTGTGTCCTTCTTCAATTGTACTCTGTTTAGTGTGTAGACAACAGTATTGACAACTTCCCTCCAAAATGTTTGAGTGATGCTTTTCTCAATCATCAATGTTCTTGCACAATCAACAATTGATTTGTTTCTCCTCTTAGCAATTCCATTTTGTTGTGGTGTCCTCGGTGCAGAAACCTATCTTTTAATTCCATGCTCATTGCAATAGTCAGTGAATTATTTTGAATTAAATTCTCCTCCTCTATCTAACCTTAAGCATTTCAACTTCTTTTCACTTTGTTTTTCTAGCATTGCATTGTACCATTTAAACATCTTAAATGCTTCTGATTTATCTTTTAAAAACATGACTATCATCATTGTAGAAATGTCATCAACAAAGAGAATAAAATATCTATCTCCATAGTATCTCTTTGTCCTCATTGGTCCACACATATCTATATGGACTAATTCTAGAATTGCAGTAGGTGTATGGGTTTTTCTCTTGAAACTAGACTTTGTCATCTTACCTTTTTGACAATTCTTGCTTATGATATGCTCGGGCTTAGTCATCGGTGGTAAGCCTCTAACATTCTTTTTGTTTCTTATCTTTATCATGTTGTCCAAGTTCACATGAAACAATCTATTGTGCTACAACCATAAGTATTCATTTCTAGCCATCAAACAAGTGCTGTTAGTGTCATCAAGATACAAAAGATTACCTTTTGTCTACTCACTAGTACCAATCAACCTTCTTGATTCATTGTAGATCTATGCCTTTTTATTTTCAAATACTACTCTATGACCTAAATTGTTCAACTGAGAAACACTTAACAAATAGTAATTTAGTCCTTTAACCCAGTAAGAATTTTCACATTTTATTAGGTTATTCAACATTATGGTTCCTTTACCTTCAACTGGACAAGGTGTATCATTACCCATTCTTACTAAACCACCATTATAGTATTCAAAAGTCTCAAAATTTTCTTTATCACCGGTCATATGGTGAGTGCAACGACTCTCTATGATCCAGACATCATTTTTACTAACTTTAGATATGAGTGCAATTTCTACATACCTTTCTTCATCTTCATCTGAATCATCTTTCATGGCTACAAATACCATCTCAATGTGTTCTTCTCATTCGATGTCGGTGTCATTAGCTCTGCTCTCAGATAGGTAACAAGATTTCTTCCCTTTTTCCTTGTAGTCTCGGGTATCTCTCTTGTTAGATTGTCAGTTGCTCTGGTATTCTCTATTTTCACCTTTATCAAACTTCTTCTCATAAGGTCTGTCATTTCCTCTATCATATTTTTGTCAGTTTGGACATCTTGCAGCAAAGTGTCCAACGTCTTTACAATTGAAACATACAAGTGGTAATTTACCTTTGTATCTACCTTTACCTCTCTACAATCTTCTAGCCATAAGTGCTTTAATTTCATCAATTCCTTGATCCTCATTATCACTATCACTATCATTTCTAACAACATGCCTATGACTTGAGTTACTTATCTTCAGAGAATATTTGAATGCAGATTCTATGGATGGTAAGACACTATTGTCAAAGTTATTCATCTCAAATGAAATTAGTCTACCAATCATACTATCTAGAGTAACTGTATTTTTTGCAACTTCTCTCATTTCTTGAATAGCAGAAAATCTAATAGCATAAATAGGCAATAAGGTTCTTAAGATTTTTCTTACCACTGTCTCCTCTTCAAGTACACCTCCAAATCCTTAGATAGAATTTACTACCTCTTTGATTCTATAGCTATACTGAGTAATGTTTTCTCCTTCTTTCATTCTTAGGTCATCAAACCTCCCTCTTAGGCTTTCTACCTTTGCTCTTAGTACATTGGCATCTCCTCCATGTACAAGATTCAACTTATCCCACATTTTCTTTGCAGAGGTGCAAGTTTTGACATCTTAAAACTCAGTATTGGAGAATGATGATTCAAGTTCTATTGTCATGCAGTTATGCTTATGCTTGACTCTTAATTTCTCAAGAGTATGAGGTCCTGTAGGCAACACATATTCAACATCTAAGTATTGAACAATATCATTTCCAATACTTGGTAGGTGGAGTCTTGTTCTGCTTTTCCCTGATGCAAAGTTGTCTTTATTCAACTTGGGCACATCTCGTCTGTTCATCTTGTTTCTTGAGCTGTTAAACTCCTTTTCTAAGAACACAAGCTCTAATACCAATTGTTAGTAATAACTGAGAGGGGAGGGGGGGTGAATTATGGGCCTCACAAATATTCCAATAATCAACCCTTAAAACTTAGTACCACAAAATTATACCTCTAGTTATCTTCAGTCCCATAAGATGAATGCCTCCAAATACTTATATCAATTTACTACTCCTCTGAATGCTTTGTAAAACCTTCTACTATAGATTTACCGATTAGTAGTCTATCAATTTACTGAAAGACAGTAAATTATCTAGAGTATACCGATCAATCCAATTAAGTGTAATGCAAAACACTAAAGTAATGACTCATAAACACATTGACACATGGATTTTTAACATGGAAACTATTAGAATAGTCTAAAAGGATAAATAAGAGGGGGGGTGAATCAGTTATCAGTAACTTCAGTTCTTTTTACTTCTTTAACTTTAGAATACAACAAATTAAATGCTTAATCAGATAACATAGTTGTTAGCACTCAATTTTATTACGGGGAAACCAAATGGTAAAAATCCCGATGGGAATTAGCACCCACAATAAACTATACTTGTTTGTAGTCATCCCTGTTAGAAGATATTTCAACCATGTTAGGAGTTGTACATTATAATGCAATAAGTATAGTGACCTAGTTAAGGGTCGTACCCTGTTAGGAGCCTTTTACAAATAACCCTGTTAGGGGTGGTGGACTCACTGTCCAAAAGCTCACTGCTTGATGGTGAAGGCTACAACCTTTTTTATAATAGATATGCACTATATATAATGGTGAACTATAGTTTAGACCTACTGTCTTGATAAGTTCCAATGTATTTTAATCTTTCACTTCTTCTTCACATAGAATTTTGATGAATGAACCAACTGTGATAATCTGCTCTGTACATCTTTCTTATCTTTTCGTATCATTCACACTTGGCGTGTCACCTTTGACTTGTTATAAGTATCTTCCTCATAGTATTAGATCATGGGACCTATAAGAAAACTCTTCATAACATCCTTTTCATCTCTACTAAGCACGCAAGCATAATTACAATCACGCAAGTATAAACCAAATAGATGCGATGCTTCACTAAGTCGGCCTCACCAATTTAACTCTAACTTTGCAATATTCTTGAAACATATTTGGCACCTTTGGATTAATATCATCAACTCATAATTAATCATGAATATACACAAACATATACAAAAGATAGGTGCAACTCAAAAAACACATGATATATGTCATCCCTAAGCCGTTACACTTCCAGAATTGTAACTTCCAATAATAGAATTACATAACTTTAATGAAACATCATATCTGGGTCTGCATGTATGAAAATAACATAAAAAACATGTCAAAAACATGTATCTATCCACGCAAGTCTTCATATGATCATTCTGATAAGTACATATAGAATTACTACTGTGTATTATATGTTGTCATCAATGACAAACATACAATCAATCAACTTCTCAGAATCAAATCTCCAACAATCTCCCCCTTTGACATTGATGGAAACATATGATATCAAAAACATCCTCTATTCATGGTGTCCTCT
>MU227445.1:1499700-1521923 GCA_018584345.1 Thuja plicata
AATACTTGGTAGGTCTCTAACTGCTTTAACATTTCTTATCTTTACTATATTGTCAAAATTGATATGACAAAGTCTCTTGTGCCATAACCAATTGTCATCCACCTTTGCAACAAAACAACTTACATCAGAATTGAGCTAAAAAATATTATGTTTTGTTTTAGAGCTTGATGCAATCATGTCTCCATCCTTTTTGTTAATGATGCACTTGTTTTCTTTGAACTCCAAATGATAACTTTTGTCAAGTAGCTGTCCAACACTCAACAAGTTATGATGTAATCCATCAACATATAGAACATCATCTATCTTTTTATTTCCATCCAAAGTGATAGAACGTCTGCCTATGATAGGTTTGGGAGTGTTATCTCCAAATCTAACCATACCACCTTTGTATTTTTCCAACTGAACAAATCTATCTTTGTCACCTATCATATGATGAGAGCATCCACTGTCAATGATCCAATCAGTTCTGATGTCTGCTTTGGAAATTAGGGCTAGCTCTTGTTCTTCCTTTTGATCTTCAATGTCCATTTCCTCAAGCAACCTTTCCATGTCTCTAAGGGCAACGAATCCAATTTCATCTTCTCCTGAATCTTCATTAGTTACAGCTTCTTCAGCATGATAACATTCCTTCTTATATTTGGGTTTGTAATCAGATCTGAACTTCTTGACTCTTGTGGGACACTTAGATGCAAAGTGACCAATCTTGTTACATGAAAAACATTTGAATGGAAGTTTTCCTTCATATTTTCCTTTTCCTTTCTTTTCTCTTCTAGAAATCATAGAAATGATTTCTTCAAGTTCTTCATCAACTTCTTCTTTCTCATTATGACTAGAAATTTGTAAGGATTTCTTACCATGGACTGAGGCTTTGAAAGCAATTTCACTTTTAGGTTCAATCTTCAATCTTGATATCTCAAATGTAGAGATTTTACTGATCAAGGTCTCTCTCTTGAAATCTTGTGAGAATTGCATGGTTTCCTCTAGAATACTGATCTTGTTTTCATAGTCTGATGTTAAAGTAGTTAGCAACTTGTCCATTATATCTTCTTCTGATATTTCTCCACTATTATTTCTGATTCTAGAGACTGCTTCATTTATCCTCTGATTGTAAGCTCTAATCTTCTCTTTAGGTAACATCTCAAGACTGTTATATTTCTTTTTCCATGTCATCCTGCATGCATTCTTTGCTTGAATATCTCCTTCAAACATATCTTCTAAATACTTGCATATGGTATATGCTCTGTCAATCTTCTTGATTTCAGAAAATTCACTATCAGATAAGGCACTGATTAGGGCTTCTTTAGCAATAGCATTATGTGTAAATATATCCTTTTGTCTATTAGTAGCAACATCCTTTGCAAGGTCTTTCAGAGATGGAATTACAACTTCTTGTGTAGCAATTTCAAAGATCTCAAATCCAACACACTGTAGATGTGTTATATTTTGTTTTTCCAATCCAGATAATTTTCTCCATCAAACTTAGGGCTTTCTTTTCTAAAGTAAGACACCTGATCTGCCTTAAGCTCTTAGGATTCTTCTCCAAGGCACTTGGCTCTGATACCAATTGTTAGAATAGTCTCAAAGGATAACTGAGATGGGGGGGGTGAATCAATTATCAATAACTTGAGTTCTTTTTAATTCTTTAACTTTAAAATACAACAAAGTAAATGCTTAATCAGATAACACAGTACTCAAGACACAATTTGATTACGGGGAAACCAAATGGTAAAAACCCCAGTGGGAATTAGCACCCACAATAAACTATACTTGTTTGTAGTAATCCCTGTTAGAAGATATTTCAACCCTGTTAGGAGTCTTATATTACAATGCAATAAGTATAGTGACTTGGTTAAGGGTCGGACCCTGTTAGGAGTCTTTTACAAATAACCCTGTTAGGGGTGGTGGACTCACTATCCAAAAGCTCACTACTTGATGGTGAAGGCTACAACCTTCTGTATAATAGATATGCACTATATCTGATGATGAAATATAGAGTAGACCTACTATCTTGATCAGTTCTAGTGTATTGCAATCTTTCATTTCTTCTTCACATAGAATTTTGATGAATGAACCAACTCTGATAATCTTCTTTGTACATCTTTCTTATCTTTTCGTATAATTCACACTTAGTGTGTCACCTTTGACTTGTTATAAGTATCTTACTCATAGTATGAGATCATGGGACCTATAAGAAAACTCTTCATAACATCCTTGTCAGCTCTACTAAGCATGCAAGCATAATTACAACCACGCAAGTATAAACCAAATAGACGCGATGCTTCACTAAGTTGGCCTCACCAATTTAACTCTAACTTTGCAATCTTCTTGAAACACGTTTGGCACCTTTGGATTAATATCATCAACTCATAACTAATCATGAATATACACATGTATAAATAGAAGATAGGAGAAACTCAAGAAACAAGTGATATACATCAGCCCTAAACTGTTACACTTCCAGAACTGTAACTGCCAATAACAAAATTGCATAACTTTACTGAAACATCATATATGGGTCTGCGTGTATGAACATAACATAATAAACATGTCAACAACATGTATCTATCCACACAAGTCTTCATATGATCATTCTGATAAGTACATACAGAATTACTACTATGTATTATATGTTGTCATTAATGACAAACATACGATCAATCAACTGCTCAGAATCAAATCTCCAACAGAAACCCTAGTAAGGGAAAAAACACTTGGGACCGGTAACCCAAAATTTTCACTCTTCTAAAGTGAGCTCGGTGAAGATCCAACCCTGTTAAAGGTTACAAACACACTCTTAGGTGTGACCTTGTTAGAGGATTTAAAAGTTTAGTCTGTCACTTGATATTGGGCATCTCTATGCTACCATCCTTGATCAAACACTCACTTGGCCTGTCAATAGGAATCTGACATCTTATGCCATCTTCATTATCAAAATTTTTAATACTCCATTGGATGTATCTCAAGATAGAAAGGATATTTAAATCCCACTCGGTTAAGAGAATTTCTGAATCAATGGTTAAACTGAAACAATATGATCTGTTCACATATACAACTTATACTTGTAGATTTTTAGATCTAGTGTAATCTCACAAAACTATTATGATCAATATAAATCTATTTATACCTTTTCTCCACTTTGATTCTACTTAGTGATGTTGTACTTTGTTGCTCGGTGTCTACAGAATTCTTTAGTTCTTTCCTTAGCTTGTTGATTAGCACTGCATGAAGTTTCTCTTCATCAGTTTCTCTTTAGCATCCTCTTGTTCATTTTCTGCCCACACCAATTCATAATGAATTGAGTTGTCTCTTAAATAGACATGATATCACCATTGTTATGTTCTTGATCTTCTTGATCTTGGCGTGATCCACAATTCTTGCCAATTAGATTTAAAGAAAAACTCCTATTTTATCTCACTGAGATCTTCTTGCCAACTGGACAAATTAGCTTTAAATAAATTACTTATCTCTGGCTTATCTTGTCGATGAAAATAATGATAACTACCATTTAACTCTATATTTAGCTCTGTTAGCTAGATATTTTGTCATTTGTGAACTCCATTTATTTTGATTTTTAACTCTCTGATAGCATTAGTCAACACTTCAGTTCTCCTCAGGCTTCTCCATCGGTTTACACTATGTTTCTAGCCATCGGGTTTTCTTGTGATTCTGCTCATTGATAATGCTCATCGATTTTATTGCTCGAGCATCACTGTGACTTGACTATCGGTGATCTCTATCTGTTGGGTTCCACTAACCATCGGTGTTTGTAGTCACTATTGGATTAGTCCCAAGGGATAACTGAGAGGGGGGGGTGAATACGTTCTTAGTAATTTAAATTCTTTTCTCCAATTAATTATAGAATATTATAAGCATATACACATTTAAGATAACACAAAATAGAACACCACAATTTTGGTTACGGGGAAACCAAACTAGGTAAAAACCTTGGTGGGAATAAGCACCCACAAAGAAATGTACTTGAGTACAATAGTCCCTATTAGAAGATCTTACAACCTTGTTAGGATTTGATCTTTACAAATTAATAAGTACAGTGACCTGGTTAAGGGTCTAACCCTATTAGGAGTCTTTTACAAATAACCATGTTAGAGGTGAGGACTCACTGTCCAAAAGCTCACTGCTAAAATGATGAAGGCTAAAACCTTCAGGAAAATAGATACACACTATATTTGATAATGAATTGTTTGAGTAGACCTTCTATCTTGATTAATTCCAATGAATTGTATATACTCTCTACTTCTTCACATATATCTTTATTTGATGAATGAAATGACTGTACTGTCCCAAAACAATAAACATTTTGTTATGTCCTTCTGTCTCTTTTCTATTCATTTACACTTGGTGATCTGCAAATGAACTACTATAAGTATCTTCTCAAAAGGATATGGTCTTTGTTGGCTTTAGGAATCCCTTCAATTCTTCTTTATTCAGCCAAACCAATCACGCACCATGATTAGAACCGCACAACTTAAACTAAATAGAAGCATCACTTCACAAAGTTGGCTCCACCAAAATTACCTAAACATGATTCTTTGGATGAAACATGAATAGTGACTTTGGTAATTATCTTAGACTTATAACTAAACATGAACTAGAACATGCATATCCCATAGATAGATGCAACTGAAGAATCAATAAAATTACTTGTCGGCTTTTTGCGAACAATCTCCTGAAACTGAGTCTAGTAAACAGTGTAACATAACTCAACTGTTATTGAACCTCTGAGTTTGTATGTATGTACATGGTTTAGTAACTATGTTTGAAACATAAAAACAACTGCGCAAGGCTTCCACATATCCATACTGAAAAGTGAATACAGTTCACTGCTGTATACTATATGTTGTCATCAATGATAAACATACAGTCAACTATTTGCATAGAAGCAAATCTCCAACAATCTCCCCCTTTGACATTGATGGAAACATATGATATGAAAAACACCATCAACCCAAAGTATCCTCCTTCATTTTACAATCTTATCAATATCCTCATCAAAGGTCCCTCTTCACTGTAGCTCCTCTGACTGTGTTTTTATTTTCATGACTATATACTCCCCTAGAGTATATGCTCCCCCTTACTATATACTCCCCCTTTGACATCAATGGAAAAGGGTGCAAAATACTATTAAGCATAGGTACTACTCTAGAAGTAGAGTAGTCAACCATTCATTAGTCACCAAGGAATGATGCATTTGCTGCACATTTTAATTAGACTCGGGCAAGGGAATTACTCCCAGCTTCTCCCTGAGATAATCAAAAGTATCTTTTGATAAAGGCTTTATAAAAATATCTGCTAATTACTCTTTAGTGCTTACATAATCCAACTTTAATTCTTTGTCTGCAAGTTTTTATCTTAGAAAATGATATTTTATTTCAATGTGTTTTGTTTTTGCGTGCATCACAGGGTTCTTTGACATATTGATAGTGCTAGTATTGTCACAGTGACTAACAATAGGATAAGCAATCTGAATTCCAAAGTCTTTTATCATCTGTTTGATCCAAACAATTGTAGAACAATTCAATGCTGCTGCTACATACCCCGCTTCAGCTATTGACTGAGAAATACAATTCTGTTTCTTGCCTCTCCAAGTGACCAATCTGTCTCCAAGCAATACTTCTCCTCCTGAGGTACTCTTTCTATCATCAACACAACCTACCCAATCAACATTAATATACACATAAAGTTGTACATTCTCTGAGTTAGGGTACCATAAACCATAGCCTATATTTCCTTTTAATTATCTAAATATTATTTTTATTGCCATTAAGTGGTTCTATTTAAGTTTAGCTACAAATCTTCCAACAATACCAACTGCATTAGAAATATCAGGTCTAGATTGAGTGAGATATATGAGTTTTCCAATCATAGACTTTAGTGTCTTGTCAACTGTTGTGGAATCATTATCTTTAGAAAGCTTGCTTCCTATTATCATGGGGGTGCTTACTGGTTTGCAATCTTCCATCTTGAAAGTCTTTAATATCTCCTTCAGATATTTAGAATGATATATGAATATGCCTTTGTCTATTTATTTTACATTTAATCCCAAAAAGTATTTGATAGGTCCAATCATGCTCATTTAAAATTCACTCTGCATTTCTCTTGCAAATTCTGCACTAAGCTTGTCATTACCCCCAAAAATAATTTCATCAACAAAGATAGCAACAAGTAGTAAACCTTCAAGTGTTTCTCTGATGAATAGGTTGCAATCTGCTGCTCCCTTTTTGAATCCAATCTTTGTTAAGTAGCCATCAAGTTTCTCATACCATGCTCTTGGGGCCTATTTAAGTCCATAGAGGGCTTTCTTTAGTCTGCATACCATGTCTAGTTTGTTTGAAAGTTTGAATCCTTCAGGATGCTCTATGTAGACTTCTTCCTTTAAGTCACCATTCAGGAAAGCTGACTTGACATCCATCTGATATACTTTGAAGTTCTTGAATGTTGCATAGGCTAAAAATAAATTTATAGATTCCAGTCTGCTCACAGGGGAAAATGTATCAGAATAGTCAATTCCTTCTCTTTGTGCGTATCCTTTACATACCAATCTTGCTTTATTTCTTATCACTATCGCATCTTCAATCATTTTGTTCCTGAATATCCACTTAGTTCCAATCACATTCTTGTCACTAGGTCTAGGGACCAATTCCCATGTGTCATTTTTCATTATTTGATCTAATTCTTCTTGCATATCACTTTCCCATTCTGAATCATTACACACATCTTCAACACTTAAGGGTTCAATTTGTGAAAGTAAGCATACCTCTTCATCAATGGTTGAACCTTTTTCTCTGAATCTTGTCAAGACTTTACTGCTCTGATCTCCAATGATATCTTCTTTAAAGTGGTATTTGGATGTGTATTTTGAGATTTTAGGTGTGGCACTCTCATTTGTAATATGTGATTCTTCTTGACTTGGTTCAGGGTTATTGTATGAGACATCGATACAATCAAAGATTTATTCAATAACTGTATCCTTATTGATAGGTCTAGGTTCATCTTGAATCATAGGTTCATATTCATAATATCTCTCTTGAATCATGAACTTCTCATCAATCTTCACATGTGAACTCTCAATGATTTTCTTCAACCTTAAATTAAAACATCTATAAGCTTTGCTTTTAGTAGAGTAACCAAGAAAAATACCTTCATTGCTTCTAGAATCTAATTTTCCAACACGATCATCTCTCTTGATGTAGCACTTGCTTCCAAAGATTCTGAAGTATTTTATTGTAGGTACATTACCAAACCAAAGTTCATAAGGTGTTTTGTCTATGCCTGGTCTTAGTTGAATTTTGTTGATAGTATAGACTGTTGTATTGACTGTATCCCTCCAATAGGTGTGTGCAAATTTTCCTTCAATCATGATAGTGCATGCTGTGTCAAGTATTATCCTTTTTCTCCTTTCTGCAATTCCATTTTGTTGAGGGGTTCTGGGTGCACTTAGTTGTCTTTTGATCCCATGTTCTTCGCAGTACTCAAGAAACTTATTAGAGGTGAATTCTCCTCCTCTATCAGATCTCAGACATTTTATCTTTAATCCAGATTCATTTTCAACTTTAGCTTTGAATATTTTGAACTTCTCAAAAGATTCAAATTTGTCTTTCAAGAACGCAACCCACATCAGCCTGGAGAAGTCATCAACAAAAAAAATAAAATACCTTTCACCATAGTATGATATTGTTTGAGTAGGTCCACATAAGTCTATATGTATTAGATCTAATTTGTTCTCTGCAGAGTTCTATTTTCTTCTGAATGAGGTCCTCACATGCTTTCACATCACACATTCCCTACACATAGTATCAAATGGTCTTCCAATACTAGGAATGTCGCTTACTACCTTTACATTACTTATCTTCACTATGTTGTCAAAATTGATATGACAAAGTCTCTTATGCCATAGCCAACTGTCATCCACTTTTGCAACAAAAACAATTACTTCAGAGTTAAGGTGAAAAACATTACATTTGGTTTTTGAGCCTGATGCAATCATGTCTCCTTCTTTGTTGTTAATAATGCATCTTTTTTTTTTGAATTCCAACTAATATCCTTTACCTAGCAAATGTCAAACACTTAGTAAGTTATGATGCAAACCATCAACATAAAGAACATCATCTATCTTGTTCTTTCCATCTAGGGTGATAGATCCCCTGCTTATGATAGGTTTGGGAGTGTTATCTCCAAATCTGACCATTCCACCTTTGTACTTGTTTAGATGTACAAATTTCTCTTTGTCTCTTGTCATGTGATGTGAACACCCACTATCTATGATCCAGTCTGTTCTGATGTCATCTTGTGATACTAAATCCAATTCTTGTGTTTTCTTTTCATCTTCAATTTCTATTTGATCAATCATTTTTTCATTGTCCTTAATTGCAACAAATCCAATTTCATCTTCTTCCGAGTCATCATCAGTTACACCATCCTCAACATGATAGCATTCCTTAGTATATTTGGGTTTGTAATCTAATCTGTACTTCTTGACTCTTGTAGGACACTTGTATGCAAAGTGGCCAACTTTGTTACATGAAAAACATTTGAATGGTAGCTGTCCTTCATATTTTCCTATACCTTTTCTTTCCTTCTTATCTATCATATCAATGATTTCTTCTAGTTCTATATCAACTTCTTCTTTCTCAACATTACTAGAGATGTTTAAGGATTTATTACCATGGACTGAGGCTTTGAAAGTTGTTTCCATTTTAGTTTCTGTCTTCAATCTTGATATCTCAAATGCTGATATTTTACTAATCAAGGTTTCTCTTTTGAAGTCCTTTGAAAATTGCATGGTTTCATCCAAGATGTTTATCTTGCTTTCATAATGTTCTGTCAATGTGGTCATTAGTTTGTCCATTATATCATCCTCTAAAATTTCTCCACCATTGTTCCTGATTCCTGAGACTGCTTCATTAATCCTCTGATTGTAAGCTCTGATGTTTTCTTCAGGTAGCATCTATAAATTATTTTATCTTTTCTTCCATGTCTTGCTGCGCGCATTTGGCTTGGATGTCTCCTTCAAACATGTCTTTTAGGTATTTCCAAATTGAATATGCTTTTTCTTCCTTTTTGATCTCAAAAAATTCACTGTTAGAGAGGGTACTTATTAGGGATTCTTTGGCAATTGTATTTTGGGTGAATACTTCCTTTTGTTTATTTGTAGAATATTCTTCTGCAAGGTCCTTCAATGTGGGAACATCTATTGCATGAGTAGCAATCTCATAAATCTCAAAACCAATGCACTAAAGATGTGTTATCATTTTTTTCTTCCAGTCAAGATAATTCTCTCCATCAAACTTAGGACTCTCTTTCCTGAAGTACGCCATTTGATCTACCTTAAGCTGTTAGGCTTTCTCTCCAAGGCACTTGGCTCTTATACCAATTGTTGGAATAGTCCCAAGCGATAACTTAGAGGGGGGGGGGGGCAGTGAATCAGTTATCAGTAAGTTAAATTATTTTCTTCAATTAATTACAGAATATTATAAGCACATACACATTTAAGATAAAACAAAATAGAACACCACAATTTTGGTTATGGGGAAACCAAACTAGGTAAAAACCCCAGTGGGAATTAGCACCCACAAAGAACTATACTTGAGTATAACAGTCATTGTTAGAAGATATTACAACCCTGTTAGGAGTTGATATTTACAAAGAAATAAGTATAGTGACCTGGTTAAGGGTCTGACCCTATTAGGAGTCTTTTACAAATAACCCTGTTAGGGGTGAGGACTCACTGTCCAAAAGCTCACTACTAAAATGATGAAGGCTACATTAACCTTCAGGAAAATAGATACACACTATATCTGATAATGAAATATTTGAGTATAACTTCCATCTTGATTAGTTCCAATGAATTGTATATACTCTCTACTTCTTCACATAGATCTTTATTTGATGAATGAAATGACTTTACTGTCCCAAAACAATCAACATTTTGTTCTGTCCTTCTTTTGTCTCTTTTCTTTTCATTCACACTTGGTGATCTTCAAATGAACTACTATAAGTATCTTCTCAAAATGATATGATCTTTGTCGGCTTTAGGAATCCCTTCAATGCTTCTTTACTTGGCCAAACCAAGCACACAACATAATTAGAACCGTGCAACTTAAACTGAATAGAAGCATTGCTTCACAAAGTTGGCTCCACCAAAATTACCCAAACATCATGCTTCGGATGAAACACGATTAGCGCATTCGGTTAATTATCTTAAACTCATAACTAAACATGAATATGAACACACATATCCCATATATAGACGCAATTGAAGAATCAATAAAATTAATGTCGGCTTTCTGAGAACAATCTTCTGAAACTCAGTCTGGTAAATAGTGTAACATAACTCAATTGTTACTGAACATCTGAGTCTACGTGTATATACATGGTGTAGTAACTATGTATGAAACATAAAAACAACTGTGCAAGGCTTCCACATATCCATACTGAAAAGTGAATACAACTCACTACTATATACTATATGTTGTCATCAATGACAAACATACCATCAACTATTTGCACAGAAGAAAATCTCCAATAGTCACAATGTGAATGCTTTTATTTTATGCATTACAGAAAGCATAATCTTTATCTCTATGATCCTTTGAAGTCTTTGACACTTTGATTATAACTGATTAGATTATATCAAGTTGACATCAATGAAAATACAATCCATTAACTGATTTAATATCTTGCATTATCCTTCTATATTTCGATTATCAACTTAACATCTTCAAACATTCAATCAGTTACATATCATCAAAGGTAACTTCTATTGATAAGTGCCATTAATGTATGTGTGCTAAGGTAGATAAAAATGATATTTTGGAATTCATTTTTACCTTGCACATTTTTAAAGTATCTATGGAGTGAAAGTATCATTATTTAGGCCATTTGAAAAGATCCAAGTGATAAGGAGAGATTGTTTGTGTTTATTGGGAAGATAAAATCAATTGGGTGTTGTCGTGTTCTTATGCAAGAATCCTAGTTGTGAAGTATTTGAGGTATTTATTTGATATCTTCTCTTGTGGTTGAAAATTTAAGATGGATACTCCTAAGTTGATTGATATTACTAAGAGGCCATGATCGGAGTTTAAGAAACATCCATTCAAGTTGATGGAAAACTACCCAACGGGTGCTCTAACTAGCGTTCCCTATGATGTTCTTTATGTAGAGGATACTAGAGCTTTTATTCATTGCAAGTTGGAATACCTAGGATTAGGGGAAATTTAAGAACAATATAAGAATCTATGTGATCATGACTTAGTTTTTAAGGATGAACATAAATGAATTTCTAATAAAGGTTTTTATCACACAGCCAATTACCTTGATGAATTTGAAGATGATCAGGTCAGGTATGTTCTAATCTAAATTCTTGACCAGTTCATGTGGTTAGATCGACCACATAAAATAAAAAAGAGGCAATCCATGTTGTAACTATTCTATTTACAATAGATGGTGTGCCCATTCTTTGCACCATTCCTAAGGATGAAGTGATCAAACTGACAAAATCTAAGTGGGATGGCCATGCTATGACTCTGGATGATATTTAAGATGAAGAGGTAAAGTATGCATCCATGGTTATTGGCTACAAGGTGTATCATTCTAGTAGGATGAATAGTATACCTAGTGGTTCTATTTATATAAACCATTTGATGATCAAAGAAAATGAGGACTATGATTTGGCTGAAGCCATGAGAGAGAAGCTAATCGTGAATCTAGAAGAGATAAAAAGGGACTGTTGGTTGTATTTCTTGTTTTTGCAGATTCCCTGGTTCCTTGTCTTGCTCTCTATTTTCTGGTGTGCTCAATTCAGCTATCTCTTGTTCATTATGCCCTTACCTCTGCCATGTTTTCAGGTTTTCAAGTCTAAACCGAGCTCATTATGCAAAAACCCTGAAAACCCTTAGTCTTCCAAGTGATTGAACGATGAAAATAAACCCTAGGTCATGTCTTATGTTTCAGTGTTACTTTTTCATTCACTTAAGGCATTTGTTTTAATTTAAGTCACCTCGTCGCGTTACCCCAACCGAATATTCCAATTGTCTTCTCAACTTTGCATTTTCCTTGTGTCGTGTGGTCTCATTCAAAATCAGAATATTCCTTCAGTATTACAAGACTCAGTGATTTATTTCTGTCGGGTAGTCGTAGAATAACTATGTCATAAGGCTTTATGTAAAAGGGACCCACTGCTTAGTCGGGTGATCGCGGGAGATTTTTAACAGTCATGAAAATGTCTTTAGACTTCGTGATTACTTCATGTCATGTTATCACCAAATCAAGCCAAAGCTAACAGTTAAGTTAGGCCTTCAGTCGCGTGGTCTCAAAATGAAACAGAGGTTAAGGGATTTTGACCCAGACTTTGCGACTAACCATTTGAAGTTTGCAGTATTGCTTAGTCGGGATATCGCCAGAACAAGATGATGACTCAGTTCTCCAGTATGCAGTAAGTGAAAAAATGATCGAGTGACATGTGTCATAAGATGGGTGGACATTTAAAAGATTATCGCATGGTCGCCAGAAGGAGAAAGTGGATTCAGCGACTTTGAGACTAAGGTGCTTTGCCTTCTGTCGCAGTGTCTGGAAATGATTTAATGGTATGTAAGAAACATTGAGCGATTGAGTGACTGCCGTCAGATAAAAGAATCAGAAGATCCAACGGTGGTCGCAAAATCTGAAAAGAAAAGTTCCCCAAGAGAAAAGTCCTCCCAACTCAGTGATTAAGGCATGTCATGCAGTCGTCAGAACAAAAAAGGGGGCACTTATAACCTGTTAAGGTAAAATCAAATTCTCAGGACTTGATTCTGCAATTGAGCGACTAGGCATTGTCACATAGTCTTGAAATAGAATAAAAGCATTTGGCGATAGGGAGATAACTAAGAAGGTTAAAGGAAATGGTTAGTCACAAAGTCTTAGAAAGAATGGTGAGTTACTGTTAATTGTGCACGACTATGATTGCCGTTATGTCGCATGATCGCCAGATGATCATTTGGGTCAGCCAAAGTTAAGAAAGCACATTGTCGCCAAGTATTGAGATGGAACCATGGTTAATAATAGAGGCCCATGAAAAAGAGACTTAATGCAGTCACGCAGTCACCTGATTACAAGATCTAAGAAACGGCGATAGTTTTTTTGATGTGACAGAGTAAATCTCCCGGCAACCAATCATAGGCTCGTATTTTGATTACTGTACAAAAAGAGTAGCTGAGATGTGAGACATACAAAAAATTAGAATGTGACATGTCAGCTCTCTTAAACATTATATGATTGCTCTAAGGATTCATTTTTGAAAATTTGATATTCTGTCAAGCTCAGCAACTACAACTAGGTTTTTCAAGTTCACAGCATGGTGAATTAATGGCAGAACTGATGTTTCCAAATTATGAACTGCGTACTCTGAATGATGGCTATAAGGAGTTGATGGTGCATTCATTCTCATTCACCGTGCTTTCAGTTTTTAGAGCCAAGTTGCTAATTTTTAGAAGAGTGATATTTTGCGCAGTTTGCAGTATATCCAAAGTTGATTAGAGAGTTCTAAATTGCAAGAGATTGTGCATAGGAACAAACAGCTGATATTTGAGATAGATTTGTTTCAATATCGGTAAGGAAAAAGAGATTCAAGGTGTTGCAAGGATGAGCAGAGCTATGAGTATTTCTTCAACAAGTGGAGCAAGTGGAGAAGAGCAGAAAGGAAAAGCTAGTTTCTCTGATGAGTTTCTCCGTCTCCTGCCAGGTTCAACGCAAAATAAGAAGGCCAATGCTAATGTTCTCCTGGATGAGTACAAGAACATTCGAGATGCTGTGACCCTGGGCACAATAGGTTACTCTCTTTTCACCTATTTCTATAAAAACTCTGATAAGCCCGTCCCAGTATCAAACCCTTGGACATGTGGTGTTGCTAGGTTGCTTGTTTCTGATATTTTCTTAGATGTAGACCTATTTCTAGACCTAGAAAATCACTATGATGCCCTGAAAAAAACCATCAAAAGGGATGATGGCACTGCCCTGCTAATTTTAAACAGAAACTCATTCATGCAAGCCTTTGGCTTATTCAACACCATGTCTACTAAAATTGACATGACAAAGCAGGAGAAGAGGTATAGTTCCAAGCCTGGTATTGTAAAAGGCTTATAGCAGAAGCATATGTTAAAAGAATTGAAAAATTACTTAGGTCCTATGGTTGAGCTGTATCCATATTATTATAAGGATCTACACTTCTACATTAAGTATAATGCTTATGCCCTATGTAGAGTGCTAGGGATAGATGGAGATGCAGAGAGAATCAATGCTGGCATCTTAATGATGGTACTAGAATTGCAAGAGGTGCATTCAAGCACCAGCTATGATTACATACAACATATAATTGATGAAATGCATGAGGGTTTTGTTGCAACCTAGAAAATATTAAAGAACCCCAAGGAGAAGGAACCTAAATTCTTGCATTATTCAGTCCTAATGCACCTCCTTTTATACTTCAATTTTGTAATCATGGATGTCAATAACTTAACTCCTCAGAGATTCTATCAGTCAGCACCAAATCCTATCCAGTTTTGGGTTAGGGTTTGGAATTACACTTCAAGGGAATGTGACTACTGTGCTTTCCAAAATTGGATTGTGTATCCAATTGTGTAGAGTTTGGGGACAAGCAGGACTAGAGTCCCATTAAAGGTCATACAATTGCTCAGGCCCTGTGAGTATTCAGATAATTGGCTTGGAAATCATAACTGGGGTGATTTCTTCTTGGAGGAGAATTTCAACATTATTAGGGTATATGGGTGTATTCACCCACCTCATTTGTTACCATATCATCTGCCTGTCAGAGTAGCTGCTATGGAATTCATTTGGCAGCTGATGCTAACAGATAATGAGCACTTTGCACCGCACAAAAAAGGGACTATAACCCCTAGGCAATTTAATATTTCCAACTTTACAATTGGCAAGAATGCCATAGATGAAGTGGGTCAGTGGTTGGAGAAGTATAGAATGGGGGCAGCCCCTTATAGGTACATTAACCCAGAGGGCTTCATGGCAGGGGTTAGGAAACTATATACTCCTACCATCCCTAATACCAATGTTCATTGTGAATGCATAGAAGAAGATTCAATAAGAAACATCTTGGATGAAGATGACATTCATATGAGAAGACTGAGAATCCAGGAGTTGCTAAAGCTGGAGACACAAATAAAAAGAAATGGGTTGTCTGTTGGGGGTTTTTACCCTGATCTCCCATATTTTGATAGGATTAAGGCCATGATAGACAACTACTATGTGCTTGTAGAGAAATTGGATACAGTCCTGGATAAAAAAGGTGCTTAGTCACCTGAACACTCAGAATCAGAATATGAGAGTGGTGATGACAGTGATTATGCACGTCCTCCCATGTCTCCACCACAACAAGCCTCAGAGCAAGAAATGGCTAAGATTCCACAGTTGCAGGGAGCAGAAGGACATATTTAAGATCTAACAGTTGCTACACAGCCAGATGATGTAGAAGAACCTGCTACAAAGAGGCAGAAGTTGGAATTTGGACAGCCTTCAGTGGAAGGACAAAGTAAGAAAAAGGATAAGGCCTTAGTACCTGGCACCAGGTTATATGATCATAACCTGAGAAAAGAAATCAGGAAAGGCAAAAAGCAACGGCCTGACCTAGAAGATGAAGTTGAGGTACCACTCAGGGCCTATGTTGATGAAAGATTGCTTCATCAGCAAAAATTCCTAGATGATGACAGCTTTGTAAAGACGGAGGAGTTTAAAGACTTCCTGAGATGGCACAAAATAGAGAAAATAAGATCCCAATTAACTGTGGATGGAAAAGAAACAATTACAAATGAAGCCCTAGTGGCCTTACAAAATTATGATCCTGAGAATGAGGATATCTCGCCTGAGGATGCCAGGAAGATGGTGCTTGGAAGTGGGATATTATTGGCTAAAGGATGGGATTTAGCATCTGCATTCATTATAGATGAAATCAGAAAGTAGCCAGACCTTAAAATGGTTAGTGAGGTCGAGGTAGGAGAAATGATAAAAGGATTTGGGTATAACCCCAAAGTCTCAGGCCTTTGCAATGTGGAGCTTAAGCCCAAAATACCAGAAGCCCCAGTTAGTAAATATTCAAGAGAATATGGTGGGTAATCATATGGTGTGGTCTGTACAAAACATAGGGGACTTAGAAATCTCCCAAATTATGACACACTGGGCTCAATTGAATGAGGACAAGACAAAACAATTGTCTGAAAGGTATACTACTCTGTTGGAAGAAACAAGTGCATTGTCTAAGGACAGAGACATGTGCCACATACAACTATACCAGAGGGATCAATTGATCAAGACATTGACAGATGAATTGGAGGCAAAGCCTGAGGTAGTATATGTGCCTGCACAACCACCACCAATGCAGATTGAAGATAAGCCTAAGTCAGAACAGGCTGTGGAACAAAAGGTGGATGAAGAAAAAGGAAATGAAATTGCTTTGAAAGCATTGAAAGACATACTACAACATAGAATTGAGATTCTAAAAGACAAAAATAATGTTGTAGTCAGTACATACAACAAATTGCCATTATTGCATACTGAGGTAATGGGATACCTTTCTATTCTGAACCCTTACTTCACCAAGTGGTTTTCTAGGGAAAATTTATTTAAGAAATTGTCATCTCTACAAGCCATAAGACTAGATTTTCCTCCAATAGTCACTGAAGTTGAAGATGAGATTAAAAGAGTTAATATTGCTCTCTCATTCTTCAAAGGAAAGTTAAATAAGATAGAGGTAACATTGAGCCTCTTTTCAAATGATTTCAATAGGTTTATTCCTTCCTTAAGAGGAGATGATGACCAAGTAAAGGCTATAGATGCCTGGAAGAGTGAGTTTGACAGCAAGATGCCTAGTGAAAAGGCTCTTCTTTTGGGAACAAATGTTGATATAGAGGGATTCAATAAGATATTGGATGAGGCCTTCAAAGTGGAGACTGATGTCAACAAGTTCCTACTTGATGTCAAGAACATCACTGATGCAAGATGGGACAGGCAAAAGGTGCAGGTATAGAGTACTCAGGACTTCAAGTGGCCATCAGATGATGAAGTAAAGGCTTGGAAAGTCATGACTACACCAAAGAAAAAAAAGGTTGTATTTGAAGAAGAAATCTTTGAGGATGAGTAGAGTGAACACTTGGCACTGCACTGTTCAAAGACAAGATGGACAGTTATTACAAAAGGAGAATGTAGGTGAGTAGGCGAGCACAACTATTCAGAATGAGCATAAATACTACCAGCTACCATCTAAAAATATGATTGCAATCGCCAGATCAGAAGAAGAACAAGAAATATCTGTTTATACCTTTTTGGCTCAGTCCTTTCACCGCTTCTTCTCTCTCTTTCTTTTGTCTCTCTTGTAACTTTAGGGTTAGGTTTTCAAGTGACCATCCGAAGCTTGTTGCATCCTTAAGGGATTCCAAGATGGTTAGAAACCTATATATAGCATAAGAGTTGTAATTGTTAAGGGTCTTTGATGTTGGAACATTTTGGAGAGGAGATAATATATTACAGAATTCAGATCTTCTGGGTTTCTGTCTATCTTTTGAAGTTGTATAATCTTTCATGTATGAAAAGCTGGATCATATAAATAATATATGGTGCAATTCTACTCTCTTCCATTGATGTCTCCTTTTTCTGTGTGTATGCTCTTTTATGTTAAGTTTACAAGGTATTCTGAAACATTCTGGTTATTAGGTAACTATTTGATTACTTGCAAGTTTCTTTTAAGGAAAGAACTAAGTTTTGTAAGTAGTTTCAGGGAGCATACTTCTTTGTTTAAGGATTTGATAGAATAGTTTTGAGGTGACAGGGTAACTTGTAAGGCAGTTTACCTGAATTTTATGTGGGTTGTAAGGCAATCTACTGTATTTTGTTTCTATGAGATCTTAGCTTATTTTGAATCTATAGTCCAAAGGATAGGCACTGGTTCAGAAATTAGTCTGATAATCCATCTTTGTCTAAGCTATTCCAACATATCAAAACCAATTAAATCAACATACTTTTATTGCTAAGAACAGACAAACTGAATTTGTTAAGGACCTATGTCAGCAGGACATTGTCCATATTATTGATTCCTTGAAGAGTGAATCAACTAGGTTATCCCTCCTATAAAGAAAAGGAAGAAGGACGAAAATCCTTGTATCAATGATTCTTTTTATGCTTACAACTATGGTTTGTATGATTATATCTTGCATCTGGTTATGCTTGGTTATTTGCAAGGTAATTTATAAGTTGGTTTAACAAAAGATACATAGAAAATCAGTTTCCACATCAACAAATACTGTGTAAACAAAAATCTTAAGAGGTAAAACCTACCTGAGTATATGTGTAACTCAAAAATGAAGAAAGATCTTATCCAGTCCTTAACAATTAGGCTTTTCTTGTCTCTGAATCAATATTAGAAGGCATGGTGTTCAAGTAGTTATTTCAAGCACTGTGATTCATACAAGAAAAATCCCTAACAAATTGGTGACTCTACTGGGGATAGTTATTTAAAAGATCATTTTTAAAGTTCCCCCGGTATCTGGTTGTAGACAAGTTTTTATAAGTACCAGAGAAAGAGTTTGGCCCATCCGAGTCGCCTAACAAATTGGCGACTCTGCTGGGGATTTAGAGATTGTAAAGTCTTGTGAAAGTATTGAGAAATCTCTGGTGTGTTAAGATCTAAAGTATTACAAAATCCTGGTTTTTTTTGTCATATTAACCCTTGATAGTTATTCATTCATCCCAATTTATTGGGTGGCGACTCTAAAAGGAAAATCTCTGAGATTAGTGCAAAGTTAATAAATGTCTTACAGAATGAATACTAGGTCAAAAACAAGAACTGACCCAGAAAAAGTGTTGTATGAAGGGATTCCATCGACCTCGAGAGTTGGAACCTCTTGGAGAAAAAATAAAAATCAAGTCGATATGGATGAAACCCCTTTAAAAGGTGAAGAAACAAACATCAAAAATGATAGGGATACTGTTCAGCACTCTCATGATGGAAATACTTTAGACTATGAGGAGGCTGCTGAAAGGGTATTGGATACTCCCACAGTTACTTCTACTTCAAATGAAAGAGAAGAGATTACTAAACCTAGTTCAGATTCAGAAGATGAAAGAGAAGAGATTACTAAACCTAGTTCAGATTCAGAAGATGATCCTTCTGATATGCTGGCCAATGAAGAGAAGTTTATTTTGAAGCAGCTAGCCCTAGTTCAACAAATGAAAAAGGAAAGAGAAATAAGAAAGAAAAGAAGTGATCACAAGGCTCTTGATAACAATAGGAAAAGACTTCCTAAACACCAAACTATGAAAGAAACAGGGAAGCCTCAGAAAGATAAAGAAATACCATTCATTCATAAGACTTCCGTTTTGCAAATAAATAAGGGTAAATAGAAGATGGGTGAACATGGAGATCAAGAGCCTAAATTTCAAAATCCTATAGTTGAACAAATGTCCAAATTAGAAATTGATTTGGAGAAACTGAGAATTGAGAAAGAAACTATGGAAAAAATGCTGGAAAAGGCCCAAATGGAAGCTGCTACAATTGAAATGAAAAAGAAGATAGACTTTTTACAGTCTTCAAGGTTTTCTTTTTCAGGACCAGAGAATAATACATCTTCTAGAGGAAAAGCTACTATGGCTAAGGAATATGATAATTTTCAAAGGAAACCACTGCATAATGAGAGGTATAAACAATTTGATTTTGTGGGTATCCCTGGATACCCTAATGCCTTTCCTAAAGATGTGGGTGACATAGGAGAAAAGCTCCCAAAGTTTTCTGGTAATAATGTGATTTCTTGTGAAGCACACTTAAGAAAATTCATTGACTTTGTTGATGACTTGAATATCACCCATGAAGATGTACTAATGAAACTTTTTGTTCAGTCCCTTGTTGAAGATGCAAGAGAATGGTTTAGGAACCTTGCTAATGGCTCTGTTGTTTCTATGGATGAGTTGATTGAGTTGTTCAAAGATCAGTATGAAGAAAAAATAAATAAGGGCTTTTTACTGAATGAGTTCAATAATATCAAGAAAAATTACAATGAAGAGGTTACAAAATATAATACAAGATTTCAAAGAGCTATGCATAAATTGTTTCAAAAGATAAAGCTAGATGAAGAAGTTTGTCTAGCAACTTATTTAAATGCTTATGATTCTAAAATGGGATATGCTCTGAGAGATAAAAAACCTAGGACACTCACTGACGCTTACAAGATAGCAGTCAATATTGAAATGAATAGAAGGGTGTCTGGTAAGCTAAATAGGAGAGATGATCCCAAGTTTAGTAAGAGCAATCTGAAAGAACCAGAGTACAAAGAATATAGAGCTCCTCAAGACAATAAACCTCTGTACAACAATAATTACAATCCTCAGAGTAGAATGCAAAATCACCCATATGGAACTCAGTTCAAGGATGGAAAGCCTATTGTTGCACCTAAAAGGGAAAGAATAGATAATAAGACTCCAGACCCCCTTCATAGAAATTCAGTCCATTTCTGCAATGAGGAGACTTGGTGTGAAGCTTGTGATGCCCCTCATAATCCTGATTTTTGTGTCATTTCCTTGAATCTAAAAGCAAATGAGGAATAGGAAAATGATGAAGGGGAACAGTGTGATCATAGTATGACTAACACTTATTCATGCCATGATACTAATTCAAATAGTGAAGAGGAAAATCATGATTCCTATGTTTCACAGAGAAGGGTTGAGAATCACCATCAACAGATCTTATCTGACAGTGAAGTGGATGAAACTAATGATAATATTAGATGCTATGCTTAAGATAGCCAAGAAGTTCCACTCATAAGAAAAGCTTCAGATGAAGAGAAGGCTAGAATTACTGCTGAATTAGTGAATAAAGATAGAAGCAATTACCATTTAAGAAATAGGGTGGTAGGTGGAACTAGTAGCCAGCCCTTAGGTGTTTTCATAAAGGACCATAAACCATGCCCTCAGTATGTTCAGAAGAAAGAAGAACCTAGAGAAAATGTAAATAAACATAAGGTCAAGGTTATCACAAAAGTTGTAGAGCCAAGTGCTATACAAGATGAAAAGGGTCAAGAAAAAATTGTTCCTATGCAAAAGACAGAAAATAAAAGGTTGAAAGAACCATTTCAAAAGAGACACAATGAAGATAATGAAGATATCATTGATAAGTCAAAACATTCAGATGTTTGTTATACTCCGGTTGACATGGGTCAATGTTTATCTCAGATGACAGTTAAGGTACCATTTCTGGAAATGATGAGGATCAAGGAACATAAGGAAAAGGTGATGTCATTATTAAACAGTGTACCTATAATAAAAGTCCAGAACCCAGTGGATGTATCTGAGATGGCACCTGTCAAGGGAAATGAGGATGAGATGTTAACATCTGAGATTCCCCAAATATTCTTAAATGCAACTTCTTCTCCAAAGGTCGTAGACCCATTTTTTCTTTCATTAATAATCAATGATAAAATGCTCAAGAATTGTATGATTGATTCAGGAGCTTCTAATACAGTTATGCCAGTAGAGATTATGAGGGCAATGGGCCTGCAAGTTGACACACCTCATGGCAGGTGTAGAGCTATGGATTCCAGAGAAGTCCCTGTAATTGGTACCATTGAGGCCATGCCCTACGGATTGGCACTTTGCCCTAATGTAGTGATGACTATGAATGTTCTTGTGGTTGATATACCACCTCATTATGGCATGTTATTATCAAGAAAATGGAGTGCCTCAATGGGAGGAAGTATACAAAATGATTTGTCATATAATACTTTTAATATTGCTGGAGAGAATGTCAGTGTTTTGAGAGAGAGCCAAACTCCCCACATGATAGAAAAGTATGAGGATACTCATGTGAACTGTTGCATTGACATAGACATGGAAAATTTCAGAATGCAAAAAGAAGAATTTTGTTGTCAAGATCAAGGAGCTGATTCTTTAAGGAAAGAACTGATCTTACAAGAAGATGGGATATGGAAAATGTACTTTGATGGTGCTTTCTCTAAAGAAGGGTCAGGAGCAGGAGTATTATTGATAACCCCATCAGGTACAACTTTTAAATACTCATTTTTGCTAGCTTTTTAGTGTACTAACAATACTGCAGAGTATGAGGCCTTATTTTTAGGACTTGAAATTGCTATCAAACATGGTATAAAATGTTTAAAAGTTTATGGTGACTCTGAGTTAGTGGTAGCACAAGTCAGATCCAA
>MU227445.1:1530299-1550853 GCA_018584345.1 Thuja plicata
CTAGGGCAAATTTATTTGAGAAATTGTCATCTCTACAAGCCATAAGACCAGATTTTCCTCCAATAGTCACTGAAGTTGAAGATGAGATCAAAAGAGTTAATATTTCTCTCTCATTCTTCAAAGGAAAGTTAGATCAGATAGAGGTAAAATTGAGCCTCTTTTCAAATGATTTCAATAGGTTTATTCCATCCTTAAGAGGAGATGATGACCAAGTAAAGGCTATAGATGCCTGGAAGAGTGAGTTTTACAGAAAGATGCCTAGTGAAGAGGCTTTTCTTTTGGGAACAAATGTTGATATAGAGGGATTCAATAAGATATTGGATGAGGCCTTCAAAGCGGAGACTGATGTCAACAAGTTCCTACTTGATGTCAAGAACATCACTGATGCAAGATGGGACAGGCAAAAGTTGCAGGTATAGAGTACTCAGGACTTCAAGTGTCCATCAGATGATGAAGTAAAGGCTTGGGAAGTCATGACTACACCAAAGAAAAATAAGCCTGTAGTTGAAGAAGAAATCTTGGACGATGAGTAGGGTGAACACTTGGCACTGCACTGTTCAAAGACAAGATGGATAGTTATTACAAAAGGAGAATGTAGGTGATTAGGTGAGCACAACTATCCAGACTCAGCATAAATACTACCAACTACCATCTACAAATCTGATTGTAGTCGCCAGATCAGGAGAAGAACAAGAAATATCTATTTATACCTTTTTGACACAGTCCTTTCACCGATTCTTCTCTCTTTTTCTTTTGTCTCTCTTGTAACTTTAGGGTTAGGTTTTCAAGTGACCATCCGAAGCTTGTTGCATCCTTAAGGGATTCCAAGATGGTTAGAAACCTATATATAGCATAAGAGTTGTAATTGTTAAGGGTCTTTGATGTTGGAACATTTTGAAGAGGAGATAATATATTACAGAATTTAGATCTTCTGGGTTTCTGTCTATCTTTTGAAATCGTATAATCTTTCATGTATGAAAAGCTGGATCATATAAATAATATACGGTGCAATTCTACTCTCTTCCATTGCTGTCTCCTTTTTCTGTGTGTATGCTCTTTTATGTTAAGTTTACAAGGTATTATGAAACATTCTGGTTATTAGGTAACTATTTGATTACTTGCAAGTTTCTTTTAAGGAAAGAACTAAATTTTGTAAGTAGTTTCAGGGAGCATACTGCTTTGTTTAAGGATTTGATACAATAGTTTTGAGCTGACAGGGTAACTTGTAAGGCAGCTTACCTGAATTGTATGTGGGTTGTAAGGCAATCTGCTGTATTTTGTTTCTATGAGATCTTAGCTTATTTTGATTCTATAGCCCAAAGGATAGGCACTGGTTCAGAAATTAGTCTTATAATCCATCTTTGTCTAAGTTATTCCAACATATCAAAACCAATTAAATCAACATACTTTTTTTACTAAGAATAGACAAACTGAATTTGTTAAGGACCTATGTCAGCAGGACAGTGTCCATATTATTGATTCCTTGAAGAGTGAATCAACTAGGTTATCCCTCCTATAAAGAAAAGGAAGAAGGATGAATATCCTTGTATCACTGATTCTTGTTATGCTTACAACTATGGTTTGTATGGTTATATCTTGCATCTGGTTATGCTTGGTTATTTTCAAGGTAATTTATAAGTTGGTTTAACAAAAGATACATAGCAAATCAGTGTCCACATCAAAAAATACTGTGTAAATAGCAATCTTAAGAGGTAAAACCTGCCTGAGTATATGTGGAACTCAAAAATGAAGAAGGATCTTATCCAGTCCTTAGCAATTAGGCTTTTCTTGTCTCTGAATCATTATTAGAAGGCATGGTGTTCAAGTTGTTATTTCAAGCACTGTGATTCATACAAGAAAAATCCCTAATAGGGACAAGAGATGAAAGATAAAGTATGGTTAGGTGATCATGTGTTTTTTTTTCTATTTTCAAAACATGTTTCCTTGTATTGGTAAGATTACATGGTTAATAGATGCTCCAACTTTCATTCAAATCAATAACTATATCAGACTCTTAGGAAATGATTTCACTAGCAAGGTATGAGGTTACCTTAAAGAATTTCAGAAGAAGATGCATTAGAAGGAAAGGATACCATCAAAAATTGTTGAAAGATATAAGGATACCATTTTATTCATAGTAGACACATACACTTGTTTGATGGAAGAAGTTGATCCAAGTACCTCATGGGTTATTTCTATGGGTTAGGAAGTAGATGAAGACATTCTAGCTATTTATGGAGAGAATTTTTTGGCTCAAATGATAGATCCCAAGACTCCAAGGTTTGGGGCATATGAAGAGAAGTCACTTCAAGTGCACAAAGATTTAATGGAACCTATTATTGAAAGAAAAGTGAGAGAGGATGTTGAGAAATTCATGACCCAGAAAGGTTTCACAAAGGAAAAAATTGAGAAGGAAAGAGCCAAACATGCTCTGGAGCAATCTGGTACATCTGGTGTAGTAGATGTTGAATTTTTTGGTGCAACTGGTAGTACCCCAACTGGTTGAAAAAATATAAGTATTACCAAGGTTAAGAAGGAGAAACATTCTCCTCCTACCAAAACACAAGAAAAGAAACTAGTAAAGAATGATAAGCCTGAAGCTACATCAGTCAAGGAGACACAAAGTGCAACAAAATTGATAGGAAAAAGAAATAAACAAAAGGCAAAGAGGGATAAGAAAGTTGCTGATGAAGAAAGTGAAGAAATAGAATATGAGAAAGAGCATAAGGAACTCAAGGCTAGAGGAAATAAATCCAAGGTGGTAGGTTCCTCCACTACCAAATATTTTGAGTCTAAATCTGGTAAAGTAGTTTGTGTCAATTCAATCATTCAAAATGTTAGTAAATATGAGATACTTGTTTGAGTTAATAAGTACTATCACTTACTTGATGAGGAAGACCAGTTGAAAGTTGAGAATTCTATGGTTTAAAGCATGAATAGGATAAGACAAGTATTAGTCCAACTACAAGGACAAATTCCTAATGTTTTATATGATAAAATTGATGTAAGATGGAAGATAATGCTTGTTAAAGACAATGAATTAGTAAAGTATGTTTTAGTGAGACTATTACCTAACTCATCTGAAGAATAAATAGATGACAAGGTTAAAGAGATAAGACATTTATTCATAACAAGAGAAAGAGTTACAAAGATATTAATCAAGGAGACCCAATTGGTGCAGGATGAAGCAAAGGAGATTATAAGAAGGAACTTAGGTCTAGTGAAGGATAAGAGTGAAAAAATTCACATGGATGTTCAAGAGGAATCAATGAAAGAAAATGAGAGTGGTCCAGTGGTGACTCAAACTGATGAAGGATTTACTATTGATGGTGTGAAGATCACATTTGAGGAAATCAGATATAAGATGAATAATACATGATATATCCTTGCCTTAGAGATACAAGATGAGAAAATAGATACACAAGATCAACATGAATCACATGAGAAACAAGATGCTCATGATAAACACAAGGAAGAAGGACTAGTAAACATGGGTACTTGTCAAGATATGATTGATGATAGACAAGAAAAAGTTTCTAAAGATGCTCAGCAGCAAGAACAAGTAAAATAAAATGAAGTTACAAATGCTGACATACAAGGTAAATAAGAACATGGGGATGAAACTACAGAGAAGGAACCAAATCAAGAAAAGGTAACACCTTCCTCATAGTAGAAGATACACATTGTGTAGATGCTATACCAATTAAGGTACAAATAGACTTGAGCACTATGAGCCCCAAGGAGATGATAGACCTTGCTATGGTAATCAAGTTTAAGGTTAAAAAGGAAAGGATGAAGCAAGAAGCAAATGTGATTCTCTTTTCCAGAGATTCATTTTCAGATTTATTAAAAAATGTAAGTATGATGAGTCTGCCACACCAATAGAGCAACTAGCCCATTTGGTCACAGCTACTAATAAGGAAAGGAAAATTTGAGAGGATGTTACAATTTTGAGAGTAGAGAAGGAATATGAGAAGAAGAGATCATATAATTTAGCACAGTCAATTGTCACAGACAAAAAAACACTTACTTTGGTTGTCAATCAATTAAAGGATGCATTAAATGAAGGTGGTAATATTCTTAAATCTATCTCTAACTTTTCTCAATTCTTGAAATATTTAGAGAGGGGAAAATGCGAAGCTCAAAAGGAGCTTAGGTTGTTTATTTCAAATTTTGATCCTGTACATGATCCTGCTACTAACTTTGGTGCTAAAGTTAGCAATATAAATAAAAATTTGAAATCATATAGGAATGAGAAAGACAAGAGGATAGATAACTTAATGGATTTGAAGAGTTTTTTGATTCCAAAGTTACATTTTGCAACATAGTGTGAAGGAGGCTGAGAAGACTCTAGCTTTCCTGGACGTATGCACAATTCCTGGTTTAGAAGAATTAGCATTTTTGCTAAGTGGACAGATAGCAACTACGGAGAATTTACTGAAGACTTGGGACAATGATCTACATATTTTGAAGGGTACCTTCAATGATATTTTTAGTAGAATGTAATTAGGTGTTGCTACTCTTACATAAATCAAATTTTGACATTTTTTGTAATACCTTTTTCATTGTTGTCAAAGGGGGAGTAGTGTATAAGGCTGAAATTTGGCTAAGTACATGAAAAATGTAATGTAATGGTTAAGGGGAGTAGTATAAATATTTGTAATTCCTAGGGGGGGTCTTTTGAGCTACCGATAATTAGTTTAATACTTTTCAATATAATGTATTTTTCATTTATGCAGTAGTTAGACACTTAGCAAAATTTTGTTTATTTTTCTAAGTGTTTCTATCAATGCCAAAGGGGGAGATTATTGGAATTTGTTGAAGGTGATATGAGTTTTGATCATGATGTTGTATTGTGGTGTTGTAATTTCTGGAAACATGATCTATTTGAGGTATGAGATTAGTTTTACCGATGGTGTTGAAGGATCTAATTGGAGAAAGGACTAAGTATTCAGTCCATCAGGAAGAAGACAATTTGCGAGAAACATATGAATAGATTTGGATTTAGAGACCAATATAAGGTGTGTAATCATGCATTTAACATCTACACAAGCATATCTATCTATATCTATGACTGCATCATTTAGATTGAATAATTGAGCAAGTTATTGAAGATTATAGCGACATAGACACGAAGAACAAGAGTAAGACAAAATAAGTTCGAATAGATCAGCTACCTGGTCAATTTAATGTTTGTAAATGATTTTTTATGACTTGGTTAATTTTTTTTTGAGTTTATTGAGTTGACCAATACATTTTGGAATGATTGTATTTGAGTTTTATGTTAGTAGTTAAAGCATTTTAGGGAAAAAGGCCGACTTGGACAAGTTATTTTTAAATAAGGATGAAATCAAGTTTTAGGGTATGATGAGATGATGCAATATGTAATTGTGATTGTGTAGAGTTGAAGAAAGATGAGTTGATGTTTAAGGCAGCGCTATGATAAGAATTGAAGTGGATCTATCAGACAGGAAGTTTCATAATCAGGTGATTTACTCTTAGGTCTATTTCAAGGCAAACCCTAATAGGTTTGAAGGTGAAATCCTTTAACAAGGTCACTCCTAATAGGGTGAGTAGGATATCTAATAGGATCTGAAGTATAAATCCTCTAACCAAGTAAATATCATAAGGAGTTTGTAATCCCTTAATAGGGTAGTTATTAAAATGACTTCTATTAGATTCTTACTGGGCTAAAGATACTCTTAACCAGGTATACCCTTAGTAGAGTTTGTAATTTCTCCTAACAGGGCAGAATTCTTCGGTGCACTAGTGAAATTAATGGGTATTATCTCAAACATGGTTTTTCTGCCTCTAACAAAGGTTTCCATAAGAAAAATATTGTGCCTTGAATTTACTTTGTGTGAATGGTTTATTTTCTTAGCTTCTATATAATATTCTCATTTGCAAGGCTAAGCTTGATTCTAGCAAGACTAAGCCTGGTTAGCTTCTATGTAATATTATCATTTGCAAGACTAAGCCTGATTCTAGCAAGACTAAGCCTAATTGATGAGGATTGGATAAGATCCTCCTTCTTCTTCAAGCTCCACATCACTCAAGAAGGTATTGCCTAATCTGCACACATATGATTCCTTTGTGAAAAACACCATCTTGGAGATATATAACTGTGGAATAGTTTTCAGACCTTTTGGTAATAGATACCTCAATACTTTATCAAATCTTATGTAAGTTTGAAAACTAGAGCAATCTTAAGTCCTAAGAACATGAAATAGAAATGGTTTTTTAATTATGTTTTGATGTTTATGGATCTCTGAAATACCTCAAATATTGCATAGACCAGTGCCTTAGCCAATGGGGAAAAGAGTCGAACATGAATTTACAAAGAAGATTATGAACAAAGGACAACAACACAGTCTGATATGTCTATATGCCTTACATAAGAAAAAATGTATCAATCAAATTCTACTTATGAATCCACCTGTGTATCTAAAATTTGTAACTCCCTACTCAAATAATTTAACCCTCCCCTTGGAAGAGACCTCTGAATAGACAATACATAACCAACATCCACTCAAAAGACAAGATTGGCAATATTCTTGATATTCCAACTCATACAAATCTGAATACGAATCTTGAATCATAGTTACTCCTTGAATAACACTATTGTTGATCAACAACATAATAAACTAAAACACCCTTGATGCCCTAGCTTATATGATTCAAAACAAAAAATGGAGACAACTTGATGATAAAATAAAAATGCTGAGAGTTCATTCATAAAGCTTGTTGTTACAAAAATGTTCTTTCCAGAAGAAAAAGGATAAAAAAATAGCTAGTATGCATTAGAAGAGAGATAAAAATTATAGAAGATACAAATATGGAACCTACTCTGAACTTTTGAAAAGATAGAAAACATAGTCTAAAACCTGTCCCAAAATAGAGCAGAAGGCAGGAACCCCTAAAACAAAGAGAAGGGGGAAGTCAATACAGAAAAAAGAAAACCCTAAAGTTCATTCCTGATAAACATCTGTCCTCCTAATGCAAATCTAATTTTATATTTATCCTTCCTTTCTCCATAAAATCTAAACTCCATTGGTGACTTCAAAATCTAATCATATTTGCCCCTTCAAAGTCTGCTAAATGTAATTCATTTTTTCTTTTCAATAGTTTGATCTTATCCTCTAAAAATCTGACTTTATTCTGCCACTGAGAAGCCTTTCTAATCTGATTACTTTCTGCAAAAAAATTGATTTTTTTTACCATTCAAAATATGATCTTCATTCTCTGAGAACCCCTTCGTGAAAGCTCCTTCAAGTCTTGAAATAAAAACATTTCTGTAAACTATGACATTTTTAACTTTTCAACTTTGCATATTATTTTAATCCCTTTGAAATTCTCAATTTTCTACATTTTATGCCCAGAACTCACCAGATTTTGACATGTGTCACTTTCTGACTGGCTATTTTTAACTATTTTGTAACTCATCTTTAACCCCTGTTTGCTTAGAGACTTCACGACTACATTAGTCTCTAAGTCTCTGAGACATTTTCTTAACTGCAGTTTCTTTTAGAGACTTGGAGACTAGCATTTAGTCTCTAAGTCTCTATAAGCTTTTAACTTGACCATGCCTCAGACCACACTCTAACTATGGTTACCTCTGCACACTCAGTCTCTAAGTCTCTTTAAGATTTCACTAACCATGGGTTCCTTTAGAGACTAAACACAGGCCCTTGATCTGATCTCTAATCTGACGATGGTTGCTAAATCTCACAAGTTTAAGGACTTAGCTTTTTTCTCTTCATGACTATGTAAACCGGTTAGTTTACCTCCAGTCGCTCAATCTCAACAATTATCTCCTAACCGCGGTCTCCTTTCCTGACCGACTGTATAGTTGCACTATCTCTGAACCTCTGGTGGTTAGCTGGAATCCCTTCATGATTGCGCATGTGGTCAATCTGGTGGTTAGTCACGCTATCTCCTCGGTTATCTCCTAACTGTAGCTTCCTTTTACGACTTTGCGACCTTACGCCATGTGTCCACTTGTCTGCCACATCATTGTTAACCATTCTGCACTTGTCTGTCATGTCTTCCCCACAATTTTTTTATCTTTGATCATCAACACACATCCCAATGCACAATTTCACCTCCTACGCGTGCGTGAAGAGAGCCTCCTTCTTTGCTTCACATTTCATTATACTTGGCACTTTTCTTATAAACATCTTAAATTCCTCCTGTAGGGTCAATGTGGGATTAATCCTCTTTGATTTTTAAAGCCCTTTTATGCATTTTGCAGCCAAAATATGGGGCCCACCTATGCATGCATACTTCCAACCAAGGGGCCTGCCAAGTAGCCTCTTGCTTTTTTTTTACTTAAGTAACTGTGCGCTGGCATATAAAAAAACTCTAAAAATCTCCCTCCCAGCAAATGTGGGATAATACTATTACATGTTTTTACAAGGTTGGAAGCCTCTCTCCACAATGTTCTGCGCAATCCTTCAAACTTGCCAATAGAAAATTGCCATGTTTAAATATCCATGCTCATTCCCTATGCTAGATAATGCTCTGGCTTACACTTGCTATGAACATTTGTAATATCCCCCAAATCTGCACAGACTTTTAAACCAATTCCATATTCATTTGTAATTAAATGTTTAAGACATGAACTCCTTCTAAATATCTGGTATTTGCATTTGAATTGGAGACTAATATGTTTTTTGTCTTCTATATGCACCAGGCAGCCTACTCCCACTCCTTACACAATGACTCCTCTATCCTGCGCAAACTACAAATTGCCTTTGCACTGTAGTTTACATCCTCTAGCAAAAATGTGGTGTGGGCTCCAATGAATTCATCGTAGGCATCATGCTTGGGCTTTGGTTTTGTCTGCATTTAGCATTTGCCAGAGTTTTTTTTTCCCCTCCACATGGTGTCTCCTCTTTGATGCTAAGAATTAGGCTCTTCAAAGTTTTGAATTCCCTCAAAACATTATTACAAAGCCTCTAAAACTTGCATTTGGTTAGTTTTTAAATGTTCTAAAATATTCACATTGTGAATACGTGGCTTCTTCTAACAACAAACTGTCATTTTCATTCAAAATTTATTAATATGTGAATGTACTTCCTCTACGTGTTGTGCAATCCACTCATTTTAAAGACTGGTTTGATCATATTTGCAATGCACAAGTTCCTTCTTAGATCCTTGTTGTGCTCCAATGATTGTGCAGGATACTTATAATTTCCAGCGCAGACCTTCTAATCAGTCACGCAGCTACTCAATGTCTACTTTGCAAATTGCATTTTTCTATGTTATGGTTTTCACCATGCATTTACGTAGCATTTTAGCATGCCATGCATCTCCTCCTTATATACATGCTAATAACATTCTCCTTTGCTGCGTATGAAGGTCACTTTATTCCTTCCTTCAAACTTCAAATTAAAGTTTGAATATGTTTTTAAAGACTTCTTCATTTGTAATGTCTACACAACCTTGCTATGCCTTACATAGCTCTTTGGGAAGTGGTTTAAAAAACCTTTTAAAATCTCCTCAATACATTGTGCTGGCTTGCTTGGCATTTACACCTGTCATTTTGCATTTTTCATTTGAGTTTTTTAATGCTCTCTTTCAAATTGTGCAATGTTCTTTGGGCCCTTTTAAATTTAAAAACCTTGACTTGCATACACTTGATCTCCTCCAGCATTCACGGTGCAGGCCATCTCATGCATTTCAAAGAAAGCTATTAAAGCTATCTTGCATGGAAGGACTCCTCCAATTTAACACAACACCTCCATGAAATGCTTAAGACTCCCATATACATTGTGTTGGTTGTCTCTTTAATTCCAACTACTAATTGCACAAATCCTGATATACTTCAAAATTTGTAGGCCCACTTCCACATATTTATAAAATTATGGGATGTACTTAGCATCGACTGCATAAACATGAGCCCCTATTGCCAACATAGCTTCCTTGTCAATTTTTATGCTTTTGCAAGAAGATACTCGAAGAAATAGAAACATTATTTGATTGGCGCATTGCTGAATATCATTTTTAGTACCATCCACATACACATTGAGTACATTCTAGGATTTTGAAGAATGATTTAATAGAGGAACCTCCATTACTTTATGAGTCAACCAATTTTTGATCCCTAATTATAAACCAATGTGCAACTAGGTAATGAAGTACTGACCTGGCAATCATTTAAAAACAATATGTATACCTTTTGCAGACTAGTCCATTAATCGCATCTGGCTTTTGGAACCAGCTTCAAAAAGTGACTGAACAACATTCTGCAAACATGGGAACTGGAGGACCCACTCATCTCAAGAATCTGAGCATGGTCACCAACTAGATTGGCTTAAAAAGTTCAGGGCCAAAAGAGAATAACATTCAAAGTGAGCAAGTTTATTCAATCTACAATTAGAAGTATTCAAATTCATGCAAACCTTGCCAAAAATGCCAACTGTAAAGATACTAAATTAAATCTTTGGGGTCTATCACTTGATAGAGTGATTCATTCATTAACAATGAATATGCATGCAAAAGGGCTTCACTGGATTCAAATTTTTGTGCAAGGTGCAACTGATCAAACTTTGCAATTCTAGCGAACAGTGCAGGTGCAAGTGTAGAAACAACATAAATCTCTTTCAGATTGGCCTTTGCAAAACTACTAAAAAATTCTCTGAGACTTCACCACCATTCATAGTAGTACATTTATATGCAAAGAAAATGGTCCCACAATCAGTTCTTGAAAGAAACTTTTAGATAAAAGGTTATCATTCTCTGAAAGTGACCATTCTGTAAACTTCATTCTGTTCAGCATTGGAAAACTGCAAAAAACTCCTTCAAATTTGAATTTATAAAATCATCAAGAAGAACCTTCAGAATATGAACCTCTGAATATGGATTCACCTTCACATGTGGATTATGAAACTTCGACTAACCTGCTCTGAAAGTGAATTGAACAACCGGTACAAATCAGCAATGAACACCTTCACATGTGGATTATGAAACTTCAACTAACCTTCTCTAAAAGGGTATTCAATCAGATACAACTTGAAGAAGTTGAAAGTAGGGCAATTTAGAAATCTGGGCATGACAGAGAAACTAGACAGTTCTGCAGGATCAACTTTGGGGAATCCAAAAACCTATCAAATTGATTTGAAAAAGATTGGGTTTTGAAACATAGGCTCCATGATATAAATTTTAAACATTCTCAAATTGGTGACCGATGAAACACAAAAGGATGCAAGTTATTCATATGAAAATAGTGCCTGTTACAACAAAATGACACCTAAACAGCAAATGTAGAATGGACAAGTGCTCAAAACAAGTCATCACAAACTAACTCAAAACTTGAAACTGACAACCTGGGATGTCTTCATATGCCAAAATAAGAGTGATGAACACCTAACATGCATGGTAATCTTAAAAATTCCATCCAGGAAAATAGGCTCAAAGAGAACTTATAAGGGGTCAAAATGCAGAAATTTAACAAGGTACTCAAAAACCCTTGTTGTATTTTTGAGTACCAACAGTGGCTCTAACCATTGATGCGTGCCCCATGTGGGCATGCAGAGAACTTTCAGAATCTCATGGTAGAAGTAAACCACCCTAAAAAAAATAAATCAAATATTTCCATATTTCTCTCTTCTCTCCTTTCTCTTTTCTCTTCTCTCTTTTCAAAACATGGGAACTCATTATTGAAAGCAAACACCACACAACTGAAAGGGAAAGTGACTATACAATGATGCACACTATTTACAAAAGGCCCGAATCCCCAAAATTGAAATCAACTCTTACCTTTGTCATACACCTTTTTTTGATCTTCATAAATCAAAGATAAGCTGAACTTATCATTTCCAGGCACTTGATCAATCTTATTTCTATTGTCCATTAGCTTAAGACAAAAAAAATCAGCATAGTCCACTTGAGGGATAAAATGGAAATCATACCAATTTTGAAAATAATGTGGCATATACATGATGCATTCATTTTTAAGAAAACTCTGAGACTCAATGCAATAATCAACAATGCCTAGTTTATTTCCACACCTCTGATAATCACCATCTGGCTGAAAAATAAAGCACTCAAAATCTACCATATTGCTGGGGTTAATACTATTAAATCTATCCACATCAGTATTTTGCTCATCAAATGGGAATCCAACATACTGAAATTTATGCAAATATTGAGAACATTCATCACTTGGGATATTATCTAGCTCATTCTTTAAAGGATATGAAACAACAATATGAGAAACATCCAAGTTAAGCTCATCATAAACATCAGGGATCCTATACAGTGATTCTAAACTTTTGTAAGAGGCGATAAATCAGACATATAAAAAGAACAAGATTCAACCTTACTGTCAAAACATGGAAAATCAATGTCATAATCCATATTCTTCCTTTTAAAAGGATTATCATCCTGCATCCTGACAGTGGCTTGTACATTCATATAAGAATCCTCTTCAATACCTTCCTGCAAATTATCACCATCATACAAATCCAAAAATTTCTGGTGGATGGGAGGGAAAACATCAATACACTCATTATAAGCATATGAGATTTGAGCAACTGAAAGTCCATCCTTTAATGGTTTAATGGAAAATTTAGAATCTGAAAAAGATTTAAAATCTAGACAACTGTCCCAATCAGTGCTCAACTTTGTATCATGAAAATCTTCACCCCTTGAATTTGAAACAACACTGATGATTTCAATATTTGACATATCATATTCAATTTGATTGTGACCTAGTGACATGGGAGTACAAGAAAAATAAGAAATATAAGTATCAAAACTCTGACCATCTGATATGTATTCTTTGTCAAACTCAATGTGTGTGAAGTGTTGAGATTCAAATTTATTTTCCCTGAAAATTTGAGATATTCATAAGACAACAATTCTAAAATTTGTTCACTATAAAGTGAACAACTATCATCATTTATAATCATCTCTGATACACTCTCACAATCATCATCTTCACTGTCATTTAACACACCCTCAACAATGTCATTATTATCAAAACTTACATTCATGGGGCATGAAATTTTAGAGTCATTTTCTGATACATTCCTCTCAAAATCAGCAGTTAAAAGATCTGAGTTTTTCTTACTGCTTAGAAAGGATTGGCAATCTTGTTTACCCTCACTATCTTCTCTCTTGATGCTGCAAATTTCTTCCTCATCAGAAACATGGAGTGAGATTTCTCAAACCATATCATCTTGTGCAAAGAAATCACTACAGACACTCACATCTGCATCATAGTTATCATCTTGTTGTCCACACAAAACATCTTCATTGTCTTGCTACTCACAAAGTTCATTATCAGTATAATAATCAGAAAAACTTTCAGCATAAGTGGACTTATCATCATAATCATAATAACTAGATTGAATATCACTAGACTTAGCCTCATCAGCATAACAAGATTCATATTCAACATCTTGAACATTTTCAGATTCAATATCACTAGTTTCAACCTCAGATATGACTTTAGAAGAAACAATTTCTACATGCTCCATCCATTTCATAGTATGCCAAATAATTTCCACCTAAGCTTGGCAAGTTAATTGTATCAGGAAAACAAAGTTTCACAAATAAACTAATCTAAACAAATTCCTGAGGAGAAAAAGTGATACTATACTCCTTAATCTTAGTAGAAAACCTCATGTAGAAATCATATTGAGATTCAACCTCATTTCTGCTCATATTTTTTTGCAATGTTTTAACAACCCTCTCTTGAAGCTTTTGTCTTAATACTTTTGTTTCAGCAAGAACAAGATCAAGTTATGATGAAATATCTCTAGATTTGGACATGTCTTGATAACCACTATGCTCCATGTCCTCCATTTTAATTAGTACATATTTCTCCTTGCTTTTGCAAAAATGAAACTATAACTTTGAAATATGCAAACCTCTTACCACACCTTGTTCCTTTTCTTAGTGCCTAGATCACTTAATAAGGAATAAGTTTTATAACTTTGATAAATACTTGGATGTATTGGAGTAGCTGTAAAAATACTTG
This sequence comes from Thuja plicata, assembly GCA_018584345.1. Classification (NCBI taxonomy): domain Eukaryota; kingdom Viridiplantae; phylum Streptophyta; class Pinopsida; order Cupressales; family Cupressaceae; genus Thuja; species Thuja plicata. Next base: position 1,544,287 of record MU227445.1, read on the forward strand.
ATCCAAAGTCTCCTTCAAATCACTTTCCAAAAATTTGTAGAGCTGCCACCTCTTTGCAGAGGAAAAGATTTTATTAGCTGAGATCTCTTTCCCAACTCTGACATTCTTCAAAAAAAGAAAGCTCATACATCTCCAATAAAGAGTTTCTTAATGATACATCTATTGACTATATTCTTAATCATAAGAGCCCAAAAATCAGTTGTCTCTTCACTACAAGTCCACCTCTTTTTTTAGTCTTTCTTCAAATATGCACACTCATGCAATTCAAAGAACTCAGAGTCGCCACTCACCACTTGTGAGATTGTACATGTAGTTCTTTGAGAACTTGGACTCTCAGACACTTTGCAATGACAGAAAAAACAAACTTGACTCTTTTACAAAAGTTTGAGGAATAGGTCTTTGTAAAATACTACTCTATAACCAGACTCTAGGATGACTTAGCAAGGCAAGGCTACAACTCACTTATACTTACTAATCAGTATTTATTTTTTAATCCCCAGTAGAGTCACTAGTTTTTTAGTGCAGCTCAGATTGGAAAACTTGAGACTAGATTGAAAGATTTTAAAATTTGATGCACCGGAAATTCTAGGATGACTTTTGAATATGATTGATTATAACTATCCCCAAAAGAGTCGCCATTTTGTTAGTGTGACTCAGATGGGGTAACTCAATCTACAAATTTTGATTTAACTTTCAAAGCACCAAAGATATTTTGAATAGTTCAATAAAACCCTTCCCCAACGGAGTCACCAATTTGTTAGAGCTTTTTCTTGCTGAATCAAAAACAAATTAAAAATGTAATCAACTCTTATAACTCCAACTCCTGATTCTAGAAAGACTAAGCCTAATTGAGGAGGATTGGATAAGATCCTCCTTCTTCTTCAAGCTCCACATCACTCAAGTGGGTATTGCCTAATCTGCACACATATGACTCCTTTGTCACAAACACCAGCTTGCAGATATATAACTGTGGAATAGTTTTCAGACCTTTTGGTAATAGATATCTCAATACTTTATTAAATCTTATGTAAGTTTGAAAACTACAACAATCTTTACTCCTAAGAACATAAAATGGAAATGGTTTTTCAATTATGTTTTGATGTTTATGGTTCTCTGAAATGCCTCAAATATTGCATAGACAAGTGCCTTATCCAATGGGAAATAGAGTCAAATATGACTTTGGAAAGAATATTATGAACAAAGGATGGAAGCACATTCTGATATGTCTATATATCTTACATAAGACAAACTGTATCAATCAAATTCTACTTACAAATCCACCTGTGTATCTCAAATTTGTAACTCCCTACTCAAAGAATTTAAGCCTCCCCTTGGAAGAGACCTCAGAATAGACAATACATAACCAACATCCACTAGAAAGACAAGATTGGCAATATCCTTGATATTCCAACTCATACAAATCTAAATATGAATCTTGAATCAAAGTTACTCCTCAAATAACACTATTGTTGATTACCAACAAAAAAAACTAAAACACCCTCAATGCCCTAGCTTATATGATTCAGAACAAAAAAATGGAGACAACTTGATGATAAAATAACAATGCTGAGAGTTCATTCATAAAGTATGTTGTTACAAAAATGTTCTTCCCAGAAGAAAAAGGATAATAGAACAACTAGTGTGCATTAAAAGAGAGAAAAATATTACAGAAGATGCAAATATGGAACCTACTCTAAAATTTTGAAAAGAGAAAGAACACAGTCTAAAACCTCTCCCAAAATAGAGCAGAAGGAAGGAACCCCTAAAACAGAGAGAAGAGGGAAATAAATATAGAAAAAAGAAAACCCTAAAGTTCATGCCTGATAAACATATATTCTCCTCTTGCAAATATAATTTTATATTTATCCTTCCTTTCTCCATAAAATCTGAACTCCATTGGTGACTTCAAAATCTGATCATATTTGCCCCTTCAAAGTCTACTAAATCTGATTCATTTTGTCTTTTCAATAGTTTGATCTTATCCTCTGAAAATCTGACTTTATTCTGCCACTGAGAAGCCTTTCCAATCTGATTACTTTCTACAAAAAATCTAATTTTGTTTACCATTCAAAATCTGATCTTCATTCTTTGAGAACCCTTCCGTGAAAGCTCCTTCAAGTTTTGAAATAAAAACATTTCTGTAAACTATGTAATTTTTAACTTTTCAACTTTGCACATTATTTGAATCCCTTTGAAATTCTTAATTTTCTCCATTTTATGCCTAGAACTCACTAGATTTTTACATGTGTCACTTTCTGAATGGATTTTTTTATCTGGTTTGTAACTCATCTTTAACCCCTAGTTTCTTAGAGACTTCGCGACTACATTAGTTTCTAAGTCTCTGAGACATTTTCTTAACTGCAGTTTCTTTTGGAGACTTGGAGACTAGCCTTTACTCTCTAAGTCTCTATAAGATTTTAACTCGACCATGCCTCTGACCACACTCTAACCATAGTTACCTCTATACACTAAGTCTCTAAGTCTCTTTAAGATTTCTCTAACCATGGGTTCCTTTAGAGAATAAACGCAGGCCCTTGATCTTATCTTTGATCTGACAATGGTCGCTAAATCTCGCAATTTTAAGGACTTAGCATTTTTCTCTTCATGACTGTACGACCCAATTAGTTGACCTCCAGTCCCTCAATCTCAAAATTTATCTCCTAACCGTGGCCTCCTTTCCTCGACTGCGCGACTGCACATTTGCACTATCTCTGAACCTCTAACAGTTTGCTGGAATGCCTTCGCGACTGTGTGCACAGTCAATGTAGCGGTTAGTTGCGCTATATCTATACTGTAGCTTCTTGCAACTTCATGACCTTGCACCATGTGTCCACTTGTCTACCACATCATCATCAACCATTCTGCACTTTTCTGCCATGTCATCCCCAAAATTTTGTTGTCTTTAGTCATCGACATGCATCCCAATGCATACTTCTGCCTGCTTCGCACGGGTGAAGAGAGCTTCCTACTCTGCTTCACATTTCATTATACTTGGCACTTTGCTTATAAACATCACAAATTCTTCCTGTAGGGTCAATGTGAAATTAATCCCCTTTGATTTTTAAAGCCCTTTTATGCATTTTGTACCCAAAATATGGGGCCCACCTACGCGCGTATACTTCCAACCAAGGGGCCTACCAAGGAGCCTCTTGCTTCTTTATTCACTTAAGTAACTGTGTGTTGACAGATAAAAACACTCAAGAAATCTCCCTCCCAACGAATGTGGGATAATACTATTACATTTTTTTACAAGCCTGGAAGCCTCTCTCCACCATGTTCTGTTCAATCCTTCAAACTTGCCAATAGAAAATTGAAATGTTTAAATGTCCATGCTCATGCCCTGTGCTGGATAATTCTCTGGCTTACACTTGCTATGAAAATTTGTAATATCCCCCAAATCTATGCATACTTTAAACCAATTCCATATTCATTTGTAATTAAATGTTTAAGACATTCTCCTTCTAAATATCTGGTATTTGCATTTGAATTGGAGTCTAACAAGTTTTTTGTCTTCTATATGCACCAAGCAGCCTACTCCCACTCCTTGCACATTGACCCCTCTATTCTACAGACTACAAATTGCCTTTGCACTATAGTTTACATCCTCTAGCAAAAATGTGGCATGGGTTCCAATGAATTCATCGTAGGCATCATGCGTGGGCTTTGGTTTTGTCTACATTTAGCATTTGCTAGAGTTTGTTTTTTCCCTCCACATGGTGTCTCCTCTTTGCTGCTAAGCATTTGGCTCTTCAAAATTTTTAATTCCCTCAAAAAATTATTACGCAGCCTCTGAAACTTGCATTTGGTTAGTTTTTAAATGTTCTAAAATATTCACATTGTAAATACATGGCTTCTTCTAATAAAAAACTGCCATATTCATTAAAAATTTATTAATATGTGAATATACTTCCTCTATGTGCTACACAATCCACTCATTTCAAAGGCTGGTTTGATCATATTGGAAATGCACAAGTTCCTTCTTAGATCCCTACTGTCCTCCAATCATTGTGTAGGATACTTATAATTTCCAGTGCAGACCTTCCAATCAATCATGCAGCTACTCAATGTCTAGTTTGCAAATTGCATTTTTCTATGTTATGGTTTCCACCAGGCATTTATGCAGCATTTGAGCATGCCATGCAACTCCTCCTTGTATACATGCTAATAACATTCTCCTTTTCTACATATGAAGGTCACTTTATTCCTTCCTTCAAAATTCAAATTAAATTTTGAATATGTTTTTAAAGACTTCTTCATTTGTAATGTCTACACAACCTTACTATGCCTTACGTAGCTCTTTGGGAAGTGGTTTAAAAAACCTTTTGAAATATCCTCAATACATTGTGCTAGCTTTCTTGGTATTTACACCTACCATTTTGCATTTTTCATTTGAGTTTTTTAATGCTCCCTTTCAAATTGTGCAATGTTCTTTGGGCCCTTTTAAATTTAAAATCCTTGAATTGCATACACTTGATCTCCTCCAGCATTCACTGTGCAGGCCATCTCATGCATTTGAAAGAAATCTATTAAAGCTATCTTGCGTGGAAGGCCTCCTCAAATTTAACACAACACTTCCATGAAATTCTTAAGACTCCCATATATATTGTGTTGGTTGTCTCTTTAATTCCAACTACTAATTGCACAAATCTTGATATACTTCAAAATTTGTAGACCCACTTCCACATATTTATAAAACTTGGGGATGTACTCAGCATCAAATGCATAAACATGAGCCCCTATAGCCAACATAGATTCCTCATGGATTTTTATGCTTTTGCAAGCAGATACTCGAAAAAATAGAAACATTGTTAATTGATTGGTGCACTGCTGAATAACATTCTTAGTACCATCCACATACACATTGAGCGCATTCTAGGCTTTTGAAGAATGATTTAATAGAATATCCACCATTAAAATTTGATTCAACCACTTTGTGATCCCAAATTATAAACCAATGTGCAACTGGGTAATAAAGTACTGAACTGGCGATCATTTTAAAGCAATATGTATACCTCTTGCAGACTAGTCCATTAATCAGATCTGGCTTCTGGAACAAGCTTCAAAAAGTGACTGAACAACATTCTGTAAACATGGGAACTAGAGGACCCACTCATCTAAATCATCTTAACATGGTTTCCAACTGGATTCTCTTAAAAATATCAGGGCCAAAAGATAATAACATTCAAAGTGAGCAAGTTTATTCAATCTAGAAGTATTCAAATTCACGCAAACCTTGCCAAAATGCCAATTGTAAAGATACTGAATTAACTCTTGGGGGTCTGTCACTTGACAGAGTGATTCATTCATTAATAATGAATATGCATGCAAAAGGGCTTCGCCGTATTCAACTTTTTCTGCAAGGTGCAACTGATCAAACTTTACAATTCCAGCAAATAGTGCAGGTGCAAGTGTAGAAACAACATAAATATCTTTCAGATTGGCCTTTGAAAAACTACTAAAAAATGCTCTAAGACTTCACCACCATTCACATTAGTACATTTATATGCAAAGAGAATGGTCCCACAATCGGTTCATGAAAAAAACTTTTAGATAAAAAGTTATCATTCACTAAAAGTGACCATTTTGTAAACTTCATTCTATTCAGCATTGGCAAACTACAAAAAACTCCTTCAAATTTGAATTCATAAACTCATCAAGAAGAACCTTCAAAATTTGAACCTATGAACATGGATTCAACTTCACATGTGGATTATGAAACTTCAACTAACGTAGTCTGAAAGTGAACTGATCAACTGGTACAAATCAGCAATGTCAACACCTTACAACTTTCTGAATTTAAAACTCAGTAAATATGCAGAAATCTGATTTGGAATCAAGCTGGCAAAGTGGACAACTAGATTGGTTTGAGTCTAAAACTCTTCAAATAGGTACACTTTCATGTTTTCAATACAGGTGAAAACTCAATTATGCAAGGCATTCAATCACATACTATAACACCCCAAAATTGGCACCTTACAATTCTGATCAATTTTGGTGCATTTTCTCATCATCAAAGTCCTATTGTACTAGGCAAATTATCTTCCTAATTGACTTTAATTGACTTAGTCTCAAATGCAGAAAACCTGAATTTGCATAAATCTAACACTATATTTAATTCCTAATTTTTCAAGGTTTATTAGCTAAAAATCCCTATGATTAATTATTTAATTTGAAAAGTCCTAAGTGCTTTTAAATTAAATTAATTCCACCTGTAATACCCAAAATTTCCACAAGAAAACACACCAATTCTTTTTTATTTTATTTTATTTAAATTATTACTAAAACAAGAGATCACCTAATCATTCACCTACATGTGTTAATACACACTGATATATATATAGGTGATGAAATTGTTTACAATGATGTCATTAATATTGACAATGTAATACAACTATTGTGCTTAGTTTCTATATAACCATTGATGGGTCATCCATAGTTCATATGAAATTAATTTAGAAATTGCTAGAGTTAACAATTTAATTCTATTATTAATTCTATATATTTATTATTTATTTACAAGAATCTAAATTGTCTTTTACATTTGGAGGGTGATAAATTGCCAGACTA
>MU227445.1:1555114-1571812 GCA_018584345.1 Thuja plicata
TAGGTTTACACCTTCATGTTCTAATTACCACAATAGTTACTAAAGGTAATATTACTTCAAAACTATATCTTAAATTAACATATTCCGTGAATTCATTTGAAGATGAAATCTATTCTAGTTAAGTTGACGAACTACAGTCAAGATATTTAATAACTTCACATTAAATCTACGGAAAGTTTTTTCAAGAATAACAGTAGTGCTTACCAGGTCATTCTTACCAAGATAAGGGAAATGGAGGGGTCCTACACCACCCCCTTTAGCTAATACACATCAAAAGGAATTGAATAGTTATTTAATTATTTGAATGGATTATCCTCAAAAAGGAATCCATAATTCCATGTGAAAAGTCACTCATGTGGCAATAATTCCTTCATTTAATTATATAAATCTTTCAATTTTTTCTCACCTTCCTCCATGGAGATGAAGAGTCAGTCGTTTCTTTCCAAGAAACTCTTCATCCTCCTTCCAGGTTCTTCTATATTATGGACTTCATTTTCTTCATTTGAGAGGAGCAATTTTCAGAGTATCTAAACTATAGCCAATTCTTGTCTTAATTTTCTTTCACGCTTTCAAGCTTTTGTTGCATAATTTAGCTTAATTTCATTTAGAGTAATAGTATTTTACATCTTAAATTAGTTTGCTCATACATCACATAGCTTAATATATGTACTTTCATTCTTAGATTTTAATGGATTTTCTCACATAGAATAGTTTCAATTTCAGTTTTGATTATGATTTAAAATCCTCCATTTTAGCAATGGTCATGGTTGTTGGCTCTCGTTCTGAGAGTAATTGAAAAACCCCAACTAAATAGGAGTCAACACATCAATTCAATCAAATTTGTGGAATGGAAAATTCATGTTCATTTTTGAAAATTTGATGATTAAGCAATGACCATGTTGTGTTTGTGCCTGATTTAGAAGTCACTTTCAAACACACATATTTTGGTGCCCACCATGGGGCAGGAGTATTCAATTCCTGGCCTCATATTATATATTTACTGTCGATTCTATTTTATGTCATTTTTTACATTCACTTTGAGTCAAATCTGACTCCACCATTGCATCCAAAATGTTGTTTTGGTTTAAAATGACTACAAATATGCCTATACTCACCCAAAAATTGAATCTGTGGCATCAAACTTTTACCCGAGCAGGCCGTACGACTCTGCATTGAAGTTTCATGCAAAATTTCTCACATACCTGTGCAAAGTTTTGCACTTCCTCACGCGAAGCCTTGTAATTCCTTGCATGGATCCTTGTACTTCCTTGCATGGAGCTTTTGTAATTCCTTGTGCGAATCATTGCACTTCCTTGCGCAAAGCCTTGTACTTCCTCACACGAGACTTGGTGACAGTTTTTCAAATTTCATAGTTTTTGCAAGTATTGTTTCTATTTTTTCTGATTATTCTAACATGCTGTTGTTTCTTATCTTTCTAATTTTTCTGACAGCATAACAGTGGGCTGCAGGTCGCTTGACAAAGATACAAACTTGCTAACGGTTTGCTTACAGGATGATTGTCAAAGATTATTCTAAAAATGTTGTGCTTGTTTTTTCGCTTTCTTCACATAGTATAAATATGGTCTTGTTAAAATTTCTTAGGTATCTTGATAGAAAAATAGGGGAATAGGCTCTTCATTACATCAAAGTGATTCCCATGGATGAATCCAAGACCCAGACATTGCTAACATGATGGAGACCTAGGGAAGCAAGGAAAGTTAACAAACTTTAGCACGTTCACTTGTCAAGTGATTATGCTCTTCTCTCTTTGAGAGAATCAGAAAATCAAAAGCTTGTGAATTGGTTGGAGGAGAGTTATCTCGGTGATGAATATGTCTTGCGTGATTGAAGTTTTTTCTAGTTTTTAATTCCAAGAACTATATGAATGTATCCTCTCCCCTCACCTTTATGGATCTTGGGTGTAAGAGAAATTCATATGATTCTCCTAGAGTGGCTACCTCCCGAGTGCTTTAATAGAGCCAGTGAGAGTGGATTGCCCAACTGGTAACATGCTAAAGCCAAGCCCTTCCAAACCAGTATATAAAAATTTCATTGTGATTAATCTCATAATAGACAAGTGTGAATTCGTTGTGGCAACAAAAATCTCCTCCAGTACCCTAGTGGTGCATTAAAGTCCCTACATTGTTAAGGTGAAAACATAGCTTTGAAAGGATTGGGAGAGCCCCCTTTATTGGGAAAATGACTTGATCACAACCACCTGAATGGATATTCTTACTACAAACTATGTTCTAATATCCAAAAAAACCTATATCTATTGGCATGGAAGGTCAGAGACTGACTAAGACACCCCACACTTTTACGACTCTTAGTAGAGACAACAGCCCTTTGGGAAGCAATTCCTTTGGGGTTTGAAGCTTGGTGTGCCTGAGAAGTGAGTGCACATGTAAGGAGGAGCCCATTCCTCCAAGCTTCTAAGTTGTCCGCTATGAGTAAGTGTAGCTAAACTTTGGTTCAAGTGGGGATTCAATAGATACTGCCCTGGCTATCCTAGGATTGTGATGTGTCTATTCTAGTACTATGAACATTCTGCTTGATGTGTCTTGTGTGGGTGAAGCATCAAAACAAACAAATATCTCAAACATTCAAATCAAACATTAAAATGATCAATGATTCCAAATCTGCACTTCTCAATGTTAACTATCAAAATCTTGTCCAAGTTTTTGCACCTGCTATCAAAACTCTACAATCTATCAACTTGCTATCTAAATTGCTATTCTGTTGTGAAGGTTCTGCCCAAATTTTCACAAATCTGTGTTCTCATCAACATCACTACTAGTCTATCTTTTACTACAATCTGTTGACAGTATGATTCATCATTGTTTCAAAATCTAACTTTGTTGTGCTAGTCCAAGTGACCCATTATCTATTTCAATCTTATTATCTTTATCTATGCGTTCCTTATCCTGAGTTGCGAAAGTGGGTTCATCAACCTTGACTCAAGATCAGAGTCATTGCTTTCTCTCTTAGTTGGATATTATATCTTTTGTCCTTTGGTCTTGGACTTAGTCAACACTTTAGATATGACTTCAGCACCTATCAGTCAATCAATTGATTCGTCATACCTTCTCTTTGATCTTCTATGCAAGCACATCAAATCAATCTTACAATGTCTAAAAGCAAAGAAGAGATTCTTAGGGAAACTTTATTAAAACAACTTCAAAATTTGGAATCTGAACTCCAACGATTAAAGGGGAAAAAGGATACTCCATCCGACGAATCCTCATAAAGATCAAATTGTCCTTTTCTATTTGACCATGATTCTCACATCTCTCCACTTTCTTCCAACATGGATAAATCTTGGTATGAGAATCCCAACTTTGATCAAGACCAGTTTTATGACAATCCCATCTTTGATCAAGAACAATTTGATGACAATCCCAACTTTGATCAAGACTAATTTTATGACAATCCCAACTTTGATCAAGAGAATGTAGAGGAAGCTATGATAACATCAGATGAAATCCTTTTCTATCCACAAAAGAAGGATATTGCAAGTCAAGAAGTGTCTAATTATCCTTTAGAGAGAATCTTTACTCCTTTGGGACGATCTTACAAATCTGCATTGGCAGAACTTCTTGAGCATAATCTCATCACATTGCCTGAAGCCACATCATATAGATTAAGATTCTTGAGTCCCTATTGTGCATATCATCGAAGCAATGAGCATAAAACTTCATCTTGCATGGAGTTGAAACATAAAATCCAAAATCTCATAGATGATGGAATAATCGAAGTAGAAAATACTAACGAATCATCTAGTGAAGATACTAATCTCAAGCATGATCAATATCAGGAATCCATGTCTAGAAATGGTTCCCATATCACATCTATTTCCTCCACCATTCCTCCATCTCCTAAAGCTTCATCATCTGTATCAAGGATTGAAGCTAATGATGACTATGTCTACCCTCAAGGACTACCTCTAATAGAGATCCAAGCTAATCCACATACTACTGCAAGTCCTTCTCAGGCTTTAAAGATCATAGACCCCAAGCTTCCATGTGATTCAATTCTTATCATTCCTATCCCAAATGACTGTCCATCAGTGTGTCAAGAATCCCATATGTAGATCAGAACTCCTACCTCATTCTTAGAAGTGGCTCCATGTCAAGAGGAGAATCCACAATGTGAAGAAATATATATCAGTGATGATCAAGATCAACACACCATCCATCTTATCCAATAGTTGACCAAAGTCACATACCTCAAGAGTCCCATGATGATTCTATCATCCCCTTACATTTCCTCCCAGAAGAAGCTCTTCCATCTCCTATATCTTATCCATCTCCCAAGCAAGATCAAGATATCCTTTCCACCATCTCTAATGAACCTATTCAAAATCAAGAGAAAGGTACCCTTTGTACACCATCTAAAGATCCTTGTCAAGATCATAGCATCCCTTCATCTCCTTGTCATGCTCCTCCATATCCACCTCAAGAAAAAATTGTTCCTCCAAATCCCTTGCAGAAAAATAAATCCAATGAAGCTTCAGCTGCTCTTATAAAAATTGCTCCTATCAAAGCTACTCATGCACCTATTGATATGAAGATGAATTCCAAAGAGAAGAGCCTTGGTCATGAAACTCACTCTAAATATGTTGATATCCCCTCCACAGTTTATATCCCTCCATTCAAATGTAAGCATTAGTCTTCTCCATCTTCCAAATCTATCCTTGGTCCCTACATCTCAAAGCTGAGACCGTCAAACCTTCCATCTATATTGGGTCCTTATGTCCCTCCATCTACCATGCCTATCAATACTAGCTTGTCATCCTCTTACCCTATCCCTTATCAAGATCAACAAAGACATGCATCCTTAAACTCTCCTTATCAACCCATCCATATGAACCAGTCATATCGGCCTTATTCCTCCACAATTCCCAAGTCTTTTGGAAGCAATTTGGATGTACAATAAATAAATCAGAAATACAAGAATCCACCTACATATGAAGATCACTATGTCCCATCTAATAGACATGTGGCTACAAATACAAAGGAAATATCCAAGAGACCACAAGGGTCCACTAAGCAAATATGGGTTCCTAAATCCATCATGGAAGAATTATGTTCTAGATCCAAGCAAAGAATAAAATCAATGAAAATATGGGTTCCTAAATCCATTATGGAAGAATTGCATTCTAAATCATCCAAAAGAAATACAAAATCAAAAGTTATGTGGATTCCCAAGTCTATCTTGAAAGACTTGAACAAAAAGGAAAAGTTAGAGTTGGCATCCAAGCTTCCAAAGTCTTCCACTTCATCTTCATCTAAATATCTCCCATCTTCTAACTCCATCTTGGGTCCTTGCATACCAAGATCCATATCCACTCATCCATCAACATATCAAGCTATTACATCCACTTTTCCTCCATTCATCCACTATCCTTCAAGGGGTGTGTCAATGTTGATCTTATCACCATACCCTATCCAATATCCTGCACCTACCTCTTACCCATCCATCTCATATCCTTCCATCCCTCTTATTCAACCCACTGCATAAATCCTTGGCTACCATCTCCCTTATCCTCCATATTAATCTTCTTTACCATTACCCTATCAGCATCTGTGGGAATACTTTCAGTGACCTTGGCCTATTATAGCATATATTTTAGAGGAGCACTATCTAAAGAGCTAGAAGCTTAAATTCCTCCATAAAATTTAAAAAAAAAAAAGAAAAAAAAGTGCCTTGGTGAAAACCTGGTAAACAGGCGCCTTGGTAGCAAAAGTAAAGATAAATCAATCCATCCTATGGTGAAAACCACTTCTTGTGGCACCTTGGATAAGTACCATGATGAAAACCTGGAAAACATGCGTCATGTGTAATTCCTCCTACTTGCACTCTTCACTTGGGGGCAAGTTCCTTCCATGTCATATTCTCCCATCATATCTTACATCCAACTAGCTCGTGAACATCCATATTCCTTCTGCTGATCTTTACAAGGTTGAGCCTATCTATGAGCATCATGTATCGTGACATTCATGATCCCTTCCATCAGCCTATTTACTTTCTCTCATGCATGCTACCCTATCATGATCTTTCTTATCCCAAGCCTATCCTTCCTATCTCTGTGCATTCCTATCATAATCCAAAACATGCACTTATACCTCCATCAACCTTTATCCTGATCATAAGCTCTATCCTATCTAATTGACCCCTTGGTCTTGATCTAAATGAAGAATGACAAAAATGGAAATTTTTTTCTCTTAAGTCTCTTGACATGTCCACTCTTTTGGACCTCATGCTTTTCATGACACCAGGTCATTACCCTAAATGCTATACAACATCGCTCCATGAGCCTACATTGCTATATTATTGTTTCCCTAGCTTGGGTAATCTTGCAGAGATTGTCCTTGAGGGTCACATTCACCCTCTTCATCCATCATTGGCCATCCATCTCATACATCAGCTTTTTAATCCATCTGCAATGTCCTACACCTTGCTAGACATTGGGACAATTCAAGAACAAGGACCTAAAATATTTATGCACTAAAGTTTAGAATTATTTAGCACTGGTCTTCTATCTATTATACCCAGGGTAATGGACAGGTGGAAGCTTCAAATAAGACTATTCTCAAGATCTTACACCGCATAGTACACAAATCTGGATGAGACTGGCATCTCCAGATTAATCTGGATTTATGGGCTTACCACACCAGTATACAGAAACCAATAGGGGCCATGCCCTTTGCTCTAGTCTATGGTACAGATGTAGTGCTTCCTATTGAGGTTGAGATTCCCACCTTGTGAGTCTTTCTGAAGGTCCTCATCACTGATGATGATATCAGAATATCTCACCTACAAGAGCTTGAACTACTAGATGAATGTCAGAAAGTGGCGTTTGATCATCTCCGAGCATATCAAAAGAAAATATCTAAAATCTACAACAAGAAGGTTAGACCAAGAGAATTCCAAATGGGTAATCTTGTCCTGAGAGAGAACCCCAAGAATCAACAACAGTGGGTCTAGAAGGGAAAGTTTGAACCAAACTGGCTTGGTCCGTATATTATTACTGCAGTATTTGGGTCTTGCACTTACCAGCTTTCTACCATAGAGGGGGAAAAACTCAAAGAGCCTATCAACACTCTTCATCTGAAGAAGTTCTACAGTTGAGATGTCTTCTAAATGCTCATGTACATTCTTCATTTGAGAAAATCATAAAAATTGCAAAATGTCCTAAAAAATGATCATCTTAGTGAAAAAATGGCAAATAGGTGCTTTGATGTATCTATTATCCTAGTGAAAACCTGGTAAACAGGCACCTTGATAATACCAAAAAAAAAAAAAAAATTGAAAAAATGAAAACACAAAAAAAGAGAAAAAGAGAAAAATGTGCCATTGATGAGAACCTGGTAAACAGGCGTCATGGTAACAAAAATAGAATTTCTGCCAAGATGGTGAAAACCTGGTAAATAGGCGCCTCTTGTTCTACAAGGCTCTATCTATCGCGACATCTGTTGGCTTTCTTGCAGTTTGCTTTCCTTCTTTAGTGTGCTTTCCCGCTTTAGTGTGTTGTCCATGCTTTAGTTTACTGTTCTGCTTTAGTTTGCTTTCTCATGCATTCACTTTTAGTCATCTTCGAGATTTTCCTCGACTTCACATGGATTGAAACTAGTCACACTCGGGGGCATCTTCCTGGTCTAGGGGGAATTTTCCTCTCTTTTGGAGTCTCTCTCCTCTTTGCATCAGTCACCAGTGGTTCTCACTAAGTCTGCCTGCTGATGCCTAGATCTCACATTGATCTTTATGCTTGAGAATATTTCTTGTGTCAGTCACTAGTGGTTCTCACTGCATCTACCTACTATCGCTATACTATCAATATTTCTCACATCAACTCACTATCTGTGTATTCGACATCAATCCATTCATTACTTGGGGGCAAGGCTCCCCACTTTGATTGCATCTTTGATTTACACTCGAGTCAGTAATCTTGTCAATTCTAAAGGAAAACTATCTACTGGCACGAACTGGTGTTTCTCAACACCCCAATCAAACAGTGTTCTTCAACACTATCTTTGGACACATCTGTGTTTTCTCAACACACATTGGATATCACAACGTAAACATCTCTCAATAGCAATCAAACACATTGCACTCACAAAGCACAATGGTGTTTTTTCAACACCCTAAACATAGGCACATTCGTAAACTTTGAAACATGCTGAGCTATGATTGAATCTTTCTCTGAATGATGTCCATTCTCATAAATTTCATTGATATTTTCTTTGTCTACTTCTTGTGGGTATGGTTTCGATGATCCGACAGTGTTAAATAAACAGGGTGTATGTGATAAGAGATCTTGCATTAAGGTGGGAAAGCCTCACATCCCTTGATCTTGTTTATTTGTATGCCAAGGGGAGGTTGGAACTATTTCCTTGACTGTTATTGCTCTGTTTGTTTACTTATGTACTCTTGCTATATCAAACTAGAAATAATGTTCAGGTCATCTTGGCTTTTGTGCTCTGGTGCTTATGTTCGTTTCCTACATTTTATTTGATGAAAGTCATATACACATCCTCGTGGTTGCAATGGCACCAATGAGGATTGTATTGACTCCAATGTTCCAAAATACTCGATGATGATAATTATGCGATGAGTCCAACAACCAAGTCCTGGGGTTGCATTTAGCTTAGGCTTGCATTCGCATTTTAAGCTTGCATCGCGATAGTTTTGGTTCTCTCTTCATTGTCTTCTCATTCTTCGAAGGTCCTCATCTTTTGTCCTGGATTCCTCTTGACTGCACAAGTGTCCGATACTCTCTCTCGATCTTCATTCATATTCTTTTGGTTAGTACCTGTCATATATTGCAATATCCTACATGAGATGATTAGTACCATTGCATTTCCATACATTCATTTACATTTACATATCCATAAGCATGTGCATCCATTATAAGCATAAATCAAATCATACATAGCATTTATCCATCTAACATCTATCATTACATTACATTCATTCTTACATCAATAAAACACATGCATAAACATTTGCATATTCATCTATGGCATACATTTCTAATCCATACATCTAATCATATAGGAAACATCTCACAAGACATACAAATTTGATGCAATATATAAACAAGTACAATGATGCCAAAATCAAGCTCATATATATATCGATCGGTCAAATGTACAAGGGTGCTACTCGAGCACACTATATCAAAATGGTGGTGCAACAATGAATATCAATATATCTCATCTAGCCACTCCCACCTAGAGGAGGTGGAGGAGGTGGCTGTGCCTACTACTAAGGAGGTGCCTGTGGTGGTGCCTATGGAGTGGCTCGTGCCCCACCATACTCTAAAAAGGGTGGAACCTGATCTGTTGCCTCAGGAACTGCGATCATGTATGTGACATAGTAATAGGCTGACTGAGCAACCTCATATCTCATCTCTATTTGAGATCTAGCCAGTGCTTCCTATAATCCCCAAATCTCTCAGTCTCGCTCAGCCACTCAGGTCTCCTGGATGACCACCTATGTATGGAAGTCATCTCCCTCCCTCTGCACCTGTCGCACTCTCTCTCAACTCCTCTTGAGAGCCTCCTGTAGCTGTGCTACCTGTCCAACTGGTGGATCATCTATGACAGTATCAACCATAATGGTATCCTCTCCCTTCTAAGTAGACCTCTCCTTAGTACCACTACTCCCTGCACCTACATCTGATCCCATAGGTCTAGAAGGGATGGGAATCTGCACAGTCCTTAGCTGTACTATCCTCTCTTGCTATAGTGGTGGCTATTGCACCGGCTACTATAATGGCAGCTGCTGCACCAGCTGCTATAATGGTGGCTACTGTGCCTGCTACTGTGGTGGCCGCTTATATACCTACTGTTGTGGTGGTGGTTGTACCACTTGCTGTACATGTGGGCCCATGCCCATAGGATCTGTAAATATAGGGAAGGGGTGTGCTAAAATGTGATCCCTGTATGCAGGCATCATCCCTGCATTCGTCACCCCTGCCAAATAATCCCACCTAGATGGTGGTACCTGAGCATCTATCATTCTCCTTCCTCGGTCTAGCTATCTCTGCCAGCCCTTCTTCATCTCATCGACGAATCGGGCATATGTACAATAATCCTGTGAGATGTCCTAAGGTCTCCTAAACTGTCACAAGACTCATGTCAATAGGAAGCGCTCAATAATGCTGATGGTGCACCCGATCAAAGGACGCGAACAAAACATATGTGGCAACTCATGTTGTGCATCATCCCAAACCTCGGTGGCTATCCAGGGCCGCCATATAACTACTACCATGTCATCCAGCTAAGCTCACCATTGATCCATCTTACCCAGCATTGGCTGAGTCATGGGACCTGCATATCTATAAATATATGGCTCCAAGGGCTGCCGAGTATCATGGAATATTGGCCGACATATGGGAAGGTGCTCCTAGGCCCAAATCTAAAGAATGATGACTCCTGCCACCATAGTTTGTGCACCCCGGTATACTATCTCATGCAACTCATGATACATTTGTGCGAGCATACACTCACCCCATCTAAATCTCACTGCTAGTGTAGCTAACATCCTCTGCAGCATACCTCCCCAGCCGCACTTCAATCTGTGCTGACCCCTATCTGGCACCAAGTGGCAACTCAGCAACAATGCCAAGACAACTGCTAATGTGTGATCCACACCATAGTTGCTCATCAAATCCTCCCACGAGATGGCCTGGCCCATCACCAGATCATCCTGGAGGATCGCCCTCAGCGCAAGTGTACCTATCCTTGGCTGGGTATTATACTCCACACGAGCCCCATGGAATGGTGCTCTCAGGATCTTGTATATGTCCTCAGGAGTGAATTTCATCTCCCTCTGCGACAAGTGGAATGTGTTCTTCTCTGAATGGAAATGCTCGACAAGGGCACCCAATAGATCATGATTTACCCGAATATCAGGTGCATCATGAAGATATGATAAACCTATCCTGTCGAGATGGGCACCATCAACATCTGACAGTCTCCGCAATAGCTCACCCATGACAGGATGATGAGATCAGAACACGATATCAGGGAAGTCAACCTGCAAAGCAAGCAATGACATTGGATCAGTATCTCAACATGATGGTTTTTCAAAGCAATGATGACAAATGCAGCTATGTATTTATCCTAAACACAGTTCTGAGGCATTCTAATTGGCTGACTCTGTGACATAAAGGACGATAATTTTTTGGACTGAGAAGGATTCCCATGTGAGGAAACTCTTTTCCCACGCGAGCTTACTGCCTCGCACGAGATTCAAGATTCTGTCGCATGTGATGAAATCTCATGCGACATCGGCATGCACTTCACGCGAACAAGTGGAAGGGCCTCGTGCGAGGAAGCCCTAACCCGCACGAGGAATTTGATTTCTCATGTGAGGGGCAAACTTAGCCAGCATGAGGGAACTATTTCCTCGTGCAACACTTGATGCGACAGACCTTAAAGAGCTATAAAACATGCTAAAATGATCTAAAAAAGAAATAAAAAATTGAGCTACAGGATAATGTTTTGATTACTCACAGGTGCGTCATACTCCGGTGGTCAGTCATGTCGTCGGGAGCGCTCAAATCGGTGTGAACGCATGGGAATGCTATCAATGTCAGTTGGAGCTCCCGCCATTGCTAAATTCAAAGGTGAATAATGATTTGAAAATGACCCCTCTGGGCCTTATATAGCTTTTGACCTAATTTTCAAAAGTGCTCCATTTTCTGTGAAAATTGCACCCTTGGCTAAATCGACCGTTCGGAATCCATTTTTAGGATCGAAATCAAAATCTGACACTATTAAGCAGCTCAAAATTGCATTTTAAAATTTTGGGACCGACGCGATCAGACGCTTGTGCAGTCAACTTTTTGACGTCTCTTTCTTGTCAAAATCATCTCTCTTCATCATTTTCTCAGCTTCTGCAATCTTTTTATCAAAGTCAACTCTAGTCAATTCTAGTCAAACTTGGTCAACTATGGTCAAACCTAGTCAACAGGACCTCCCAATCGCTCTAAATTGATTCTACCTTCTCTTGATCTATCTTTGAATTCCTCTAGATCTTCGATCTTACTTCTATTTGTAATCTTTTGCTGTCAATCATCTTTCTGTTGTGTCATCTTTCGATTTCGCTCCCAAGGGGGCAGGATGATTGTATCATTGACTCTTTTCACATCATTCTCGAATCAGTCTAATCTGAATCAAAAACCCCATTGCCAGGGGCATCTCATCACTTGGTGCATATTCAGTTTTTTGTACCTTATGGTCAAAATTGGATATTCCATGATCTTGAATCTCTAGGGGCATCTTGATGTCTCGCATCTTTTCATCTTGTCATCTATCTTTCTAGGTATCTGAGAAATCTAACTCAGATCCTCAAGGATTATCCTTCATTATGGAGATAGTCCAAAAAATCTCTATTGACTATCTTTTGGGATAGGTATCAGGGCAATCTAACCCTGACTCCTGAAGGTTGAGCCTCATTCTAGGGACAATCTTCTGAAAGATATCAATCTGACTAGTGTCTAGGCAATCTAACCTAGATATTGGGGGACTAAGCTCCATTTTGGAGATGATTCTTGAAATCTCATTGGGTATTGGGGCAATATAACCCTAATTCCTAAAAGTCATGCTTCATTCTAAAGATGGCTCTCAAAAGCTCTTTTCGACCGTTATCTGCGAAACCTAACCCAAATCTCGGAGGGCTAACCTTTGTATTGGGGCAATCTAACCCTGATTTTGGAGATAGTCCTAAATCTTCACTAGCTATCAGTGGACATTGGGGAAATCTAACACCAAATTCAATTTTCTCTCAATTGGTATTGTTATCTTAATTTTCAGCATGCATCAAGGTAATCATAAATAGGAAGAGATTGCATTTTTAGAGGGAGCCCCATTAGTATTATCCTTTAGGTATTATTAATCAACATTTTGTAATTACATTCATTTTTAGAAATTGTCATTTTGTACTCTAAGAGTTGATCACATTCCTAAATTTATAAATTACAATTTTGATCAATTACATTATGCATTCAAGCTGAATGTATTATACAAATGTTATTTCATCTTTCTTTTCATGTAAAAACAATAGTACATTGCAGAATAAAAGGCATAGTTGAAAGTATGGAGTAGAGGTCCCATGCATTGCCTTGTGGTTGGTTTCTTGATGCTTGCATATTAGGTCTCTATTTTTGGTTGCATATCAGGTGCTAGGTCTTCATAGTCCATCTTCATCTGCATATAGGTCTTTTAGGGTTTACCTGCATCATAAGAGAAAATAGGGTGTTAGATCCAGTTGGATCTAAGCAATACATGGAACATAAACAACACATAATCAATCCTTCTCAAAACTGCATATCAATCTGATGAAATCAATGTAATGAGAAAACATTCATCCATAGTATCTGAAGAATAGTATTAAAGGGACTTGTTCCAAACATGAAACCTTTTTCTATGTATGATCACTTTGATATATGTTATTCTTCTCTATATAATTAGATATCTGAATAAAAGGGACTTAGTATTACCATCTGAGAAACCTTTTTCATGATTAGATCAACCTATGAGTTCAAAAAATGACACAAACCAACCAATACTCATGAGTGAATGTCATCTTACATTCACTCACAAATATTAATTGGTGCATATGATTTGATGACCTAATAAATTAAGTGGTATTTTATGTGCAAATGGACAGGTATCTATAACTGAATGCAGGAAACAAAAGAAAATGATGCAGTGGATGTCACAAGCCCGTGCTCGAACTTCACATAATCCATTATATGCAGAAGGATGGTTGATATCTCAGAAGGTTACTGCTCACATATATAAGAAGGATAAGATGTAGACACATGAAGAAATTCCAAAGATGCTACAGGAAGTACATGAACAAAGGAAGCTGGAGAAATGTAGAATAGAAAGACTCTGAAAAATTCACTGTCTTTATGCAAATAATGGAGAGTGAGAAAATGTTGTTACAATTGAGTTTACTTTTTTGAAGTGAAACCCATGGGAGTCACGAGCCTGTGCTCGAACCCCATGGGTTTTTTCTTTCCCATGTATACTTCAAAAGTAGAACAGTATGTTTTTTACATCAAGGACAGTAGCATATTCAACATATTTGTGCTTACATGCTAAAAGAGATGCTCAACAACAAAAATGATGTTTTTATTAAAACATTCAGACAACACAAATCCCATGTTTTACTTCAAAGTTGAAGCAAGCATTAAACCAACAACTTCAAGTGCAAAGCCATGTGGGTATTTTAAAAAAATGTGGATGACAGCATGTGGGGAATGACAGTGAGGTTCGACAACAAGCAGTACTGAAGTTCATGGGATTGATACTAAACATATACCAGTTCAAATATTTAAAGCTACAGTCGACATCAAGCAGAGAGCACCAACATCAAACACTAAGTAAGTTCACATTGATGCAGAAAAGAGAATAAACAAATGACAAAGGAGATGATCACTTATCTATATGTACAAAAGCTGCTGGTACATTATACTTTCAAGTCATGGTTATATCAAGTTGCACAAAAAATGTGAAGCTTATGACTAAAAGATGTAATAATAGTTGAAATCAGATGCACCCAAAGCATCTTTCAGTCATAAGCTACGTTTGTAATGATGAAGAAGAACCCACATGTAGGTTTGAAGATGATTTAGACATAGCTCGGTCTATTGCCTGCGTGTCTGAAGGAGAAAGATAGCAGTGGTGATGTTTTATTGTCATACTACAGACTAGGGATAAGTCTGAAACTACGACTGAGATATCCCTAGTTCAGAGTCGAGGTTCATGGGCTCGACATCTCAACGACAGTTTAAGACCATTCCAAGATTGCAGTGGTAGTAAATTCCAAATGTATAGTGGTGGTCACAAACAGAGAAGAACTCCCTGAGTTTTCTTTATGCACTACAGTTCAAAACCCGCAATAGTGGTAAAACATCAGCACAAGAAACATTAAGTTACAAATCACTATTCGACGCCATTTGTATTGGCACTATATCATCAAAACATCCCAATATTCAAGCAAATACAAGATAACTTAAAGTTGGAACCTGAGTTCAAAGCAAATGAAGATCAAAAGCCGTGGCCTTTGCTGAAGAAGAATGCAACAAAGTATGCCATGTGTTACAGTGAGCATGTAAACGACATTTTTTCCCTCATAAAGCTCATGAAATTGGAAGTTTCTTCACAGAACAGAGGCAGAAACATAGCAGAGATTCATGGTTTCCAAGTTTCAACATGACGACACCACAGAAAAGAAACCCTAAGATGCAAATGAAATTGATGAATGAAATGCATTGTGTTTTGCTCTCATTTGGAATCCACTGTTAGATGGAGTAAATGCAGTTGTAGTCTAAGTGCATCGACATTCCCTCCTTATTGCCACATTGGTACTTTTGGTGCCATGACATAGTAAAACTATCCCTTCCAACAGATGGTGGTCAAGTTGACGACAAACCATGTTGATTACAAACCACAACAGCATCAACTACAGTAGTGTGGTGTCAACAGAGTCAAAGATGGGTTATGATGCTGAGTTGACAAGGGTTTCGAACCCTTTGGAGTTAGGTAGTTAGGTTTTTGAGTAGGGTGGTAACACTTCTAAATTTGAATGTCATGTATTTGAAATATGGTAATAAATATAAGGGATGTAATTGATATATTAGTAATTAGTTAAACCCTATAGTTATGGAGGGTTTTTGGAGGGCTTTTTTGAGGGAAGATTTTTAAAAATGAGTCATGTTGGCTATTTAGTGAAGGTTTTTACATCATGTTTAAAGGGGTCAATTGGAGTGGATAGAGGAGCTTTAGTGAATTCATTATTCCTATAGCTGTTTGTTCATTTTTTTTGTATTCCAGTGTAAGTTCATGCTTGTAATTTCAGTTTTGTGCAAGAGGATTTCACTATTCCTTGCTATTACTCAGGAATTCATACATGTAACTTGTATACAGATTTTTTAGAAGAATATAGTTGCCCCACTTTTCCATACATCTTATTGTGATCATTTGTTCAATTTCCTTTTCAATTTTCTGCATCTAAGAGTAATACCTTTGAAAATATGGATTAGTAAATTGCATTGATTCCTATTCTATATCATAGAATATAAGCCTTTTGCAGAATATGCATGTTGTTAAAGGTGAGAATACTAATTGTGGTTAAACCCTAGTTGTGGCCTTCCAATTAACCTATGTATTGAGCAGTGAATGATAGTGCAGAAATCCCTAGGGTATGATAAGTGGATGTCAGTTTGAAGCTTCAAAAAAGATCTAAATATTCTTGGTGTATCACATTTTTTCTATTTTTTTTTCATGCAAGTTCAATTTTAAATCTTTCTCCCCTTTTCTCAGTTAAATTTTCAATCAGGAGGTGATATCCCACACTAAATAGGAGCCGACCTAGAATTTGAAGACTCTTCCTCATCCATAGTTCACCCATAGCTAGAGGAAGTTTCAATTGTCAGATAGAATTGCCATGAAGCCTTAATGCCTGATTTAGGGTGACAATTCTAATTCTGAACAATTTTTGGCACACCTGGTGGGATAGAAAACTGCTTCTCAGTTCTGATTTAGGTTCTGTGATTGATTCAAGCTCTCAGTGTGGATTTTAATGAGCAGAACTCCAACAAGATCAAACAAGCAAGGATTTGTGTACCAGGAGTTACAGTCAAGCAGAAGAGGAGGAAGATCATCCAGAGGTGGAAGA
>MU227445.1:1598628-1612974 GCA_018584345.1 Thuja plicata
ACCACTATCATTCTGACAGATGTCATCTATTACTTCATCCACTTTATGCATTCTGGAAGTCTGACTCACCGCCCTTGATCTGGCGACATCCCGACTGAGTAAAATCACTTAACCTGAAACAGTTAGTTGCTGAGTCGTGACTATTATCCACTAACCGCCAAATATCACGAGACCACGTGACTGAAGCAAAGCTTTAACTGTTTGAATGTCCTAATCTAGCGATCACGTGACATGAAGGAGGCACAAGGTCAGGAGACATTTCTTTGACTTTCAAAATCTTCTTGCGATCACCCGACTGAGGTGGGTCCCTTTCACTTTAAAAGCTTATAACACAAAAATCAAGCGACAACCCGACCAAAGGAAGATCGCTAAGTCTCGAGACACTTAGAGAATATTCTATTTTTTAACGAGACTAAGCGACACAAGGTAAAAGCAAAGTCAGGAGATGTTTTGGCATATTCATTTCTGGTAATGCGATCAAGCGACCTGACTTATCCTTTTAAATAGCACATGCCTTTAGTGATTGAAAAAGGTAACGAGGAAATAGAAAGACATGGATAAGGTTTTAAAATACATCATTTATCATTTGGCCTCTAGGGTTTTTTCAGGGTTTATCAAGATTTTGACAACTTTGGCAAGGAATAAGCACAAGCACCTGAAAATTTTCAGAGGGGAGGGCAAGGAACAGGGCAAAACAGCAAAAACATGAAACACAACCAACAGAATAAAAGGCATAATTGAAAGTATGGAGTAGAGGTCCCATGCATTGCCTTGTGGTTGGTTTCTTGATGCTTGCATATTAGGTCTCCATTACTGGTTGCATATTAGGTCCTAGGTCTTCATAGTCCATCTTCATCTGCATATAGTTCTTTTAGGGTTTACCTACATCATAAGAGAAAATGGGGTGTTAGATCCAACTGGAGCTAAGCAATACATGGAACATAAACAACACATAATCAATCCTCCTCAAAACTGCATATCAATCTGATGAAATCAATGTAATGAGAAAACATTAATCCATAGTATTTGAAGAATATTATTAAAGGGACTTGTTCCAAACATGAAACCTTTTAGTATGTATGATCACTTTGATATATGTTATTCTTCTCTATATAATCAGATATCTGAATAAAAGGGACTTAGTATTACCATCTAAGAAACCTTTTTCATGATTAGATCAACCTATGAGTTCAACAAATGACACAAACCAACCAATACTCATGAGTGAATGTCATCTTACATTCACTCACAAATATTAATTGGTGCATATGATTTGATGACCTAATAAATTGAGTGGTATTTTATGTGCAAATGGATAGGTATCTATAACTGAATGTAGGAAACAAAAGAAAATGATGCAATGGATGTCACGAGCCCATGCTCAAACTTCACATAATCCATTATATGCAGAAGGATGGTTGATATCTTAGAAATTTACTACTCACATACATAAGAAGGATAAGATGTAGACACATGAAGAAATTCCAAAGATGCTATAGGAAGTACATGAACAAAGGAAGCTGGAGAAATGCAGAATTGAAAGACTCTAAAAATTCACTGCCTATATGCAAATAATGGAGAGTGAGAAAATGTTGTTACAATTGAGTTTACTATTTTGAAGTGAAACCCATGGGAGTCATGAGCCCGTGCTCGAACCCCATGGGTTTGTTCTTTCCCATGTATACTTCAAAAGTAGAACAGTATGTTTTTTACATCAAGGACAACAGCATATTCAACATATTTGTGCTTACATGCTAAAAGAGATGCTCGACAACAAAAATGATGTTTTTATTAAAACATTCAGACAATACAAATCCCGTGTTTTACTTCAAAGTTGAAGCAAGCATTAAACCGACAACTTCAAGTGCAAAGCCATGTGGGTATTTTAAAAAAATGTGGATGACAGCATGTGGGGAATGACAGTGAGGTTTGACAACAAGCGGTACTGAAGTTCATGGGCTTGATACTAAATATATACCAGTTCAAAGATTTAAAGCTACAATCGACATCAAACACTAAGAAAGTTCACATTGATGCATAAAAAAGAATAAAAAAATGACAGAGGAGATGATCACTTATCTGTATGTACCAAAGTTGCTGGTACATTATACTTTCAAGTCATGTTTATATCAACTTGTACAAAAAATGTGAAACTTATGACTGAAAGATGTCATAAGAGTTGAAATCAGATGCACCTACAACATCTTTCAGTCATAAGCTATGTTTTTAATGCTAAAGAAGAACCCACATGCAGGTTTGAAGATGATTCAGACATAGCTCAGCTTGTTGCCTACGTGTCTGAAGGAGAAAGACAACAGTGGTGATGTTTTATTGTCATGCTACAGAGTGGGGATAATTCTGAAACTATGACTGAGATATCCCCAGTTCAGAGCCGAGGTTCATGGGCTCAACATCTCAATCATAGTTTAAGACCATTCCAAGATTGCAGTGGTAGTAAATTCCAAATATATAGTGGTGGTCACAAACAGAGAAGAACTCCTCGAGTTTTCTTTATGCACAGCAGTTCAAAACCCGCAATAGTGGTAAAACATCAACACAAGAAACCCCAAGTTACAAATCACTATTCGGAACCATTTGTATTGGCATAATGATACTATATAATCAAAACATCCCAACATTCAAGAAAATGCAAGATAACTTACAGTTGGAACCTGAGTTCAAAGCAAATGAAGATCAAAAGCCACGGCCTTTGCTGAAGAAGAATGCAACAAAGTATGCCATGTGTTACAGTGAGCATGTAAATGACATTTTTTCCCTCATAAAGCTCATGAAACTGGAAGTTTCTTCACAGAATAGAGGCAGAAACATAGCAGAGATTCATGGTTTCCAAGTTTCAACATGACGACACCACAGAAAAGAAACCCTAAGATGCAAATGAAACTGATGAATGAAATGCATTGTGTTTTACTCTCATTTGGAATCTACTGTCAGATTGAGTAAATGCAGTTGTAGTTCTAGTGCATCGACATTCCATCCTTATTGCTACATTGGTACTTTTGGTGCCACGACATAGTAAAACTGTCCCTTCCAACTGATGGTGGTCAAGTCGACTACAAACCATGTTGATTACAAATTGCAGTAGAATCAACCACAATAGTGTGGTGTCAGTAGAGTCAAAGATGGGTTATGATTCCAAGTTGACAAGGGTTTTGAACCCTTTCGAGTTAGGTAGTTGGGTTTCTGAGTAGGGTGGTAACACTGCTAAATTTGAATGTCCTGTATTCAAAATATGGTAATAAAGATAAGGGATGTAAATTATATATTAGTAATTAGTATATGTAAATATGGGGGGCTAAAACTTAGGGTTTTGTTAGAGGGAAATTGATTAAACCCTATAGTTATGGAGGGTTTTTGGAGGGAAGATTTTTGAAAATGAGCCATGTTGGCTATTTAGTGAAGGTTTTTGCTTCATGTTTAAAGGGGTCAATTCAAGTGGGTAGAGGAGCTTTAGTGAATTCATTATTCCTATAGCTGTTTGTTCATTTTTTTGTATTCCAGTGTAAGTTCATGCTTGTAATTTCAGTTTTGTGCAAGAGGATTTCACTATTCCTTGCCATTACTTAAGAATTCATACATGTAACTTGTATAAATATTTTTGAGAAGAATATAGTTCCCCCACTTTTTCATACATCTTATTGTGATCATTTGTTCAAATTCCTTTTCAATTTTTTGCATCGAAGAGTAATACCTTTGTAAATATGGATTAGTGAATTGCATTGATTTCTATTCTATATCACAGAATATAAGCCTTTTGCCGAATATGCATGTTGTTAAAGGTGAGAATACTACTTGTGGTTAAACCCTAGTTGTGGCCTTCCAATTAACCTATGTATTGAGCAGTGAATGATAGTGTAGAAATACCTAGCGTATGATAAGTGGATGTTAGTTTGAAGCTTCAAAAAAGATCTGAATCTTCTTGGTGTATCACCTTTTTTCTATTTTTTTATGCAAGTTCAATTTTAAATCTTTCTCCCCTTTTCTCAGTTAAATTTTCAATTAGGAGGTGATATCCCATACTAAATAGGAGCTGACCTAGAATCTGAAGACTCTTCCTCATCCATAGTTCACCCACAGCTAGAGGAAGTTTCCATTGTCAGATAGAATTGCCATGAAGCCTTAATGCCTGATTTAGGGTGAAAATTCTAAGTATAGATAGGTATTTGGACCGTTGTCTTCACAATCTAACTTAGACTTTGGAGAATCATACTTTTTTCTATAGAGGGTTCTAATTCTCGATCTGATTGGTGTCTTGGAAAACTAACCTAGATTTCTGAAATCTTCATCTTCACATCAGACTATTCTTTGAATCAATGTGCTACTCACACATCAATTCAAAGAGGGGCAAAATGTAACACCCCAAAATTGGCACCTTACAATTCTAATCAATTTTGGTGTATTTTCTCATCATCAAAGTCCTATTGTACTAGGCAAATTCTCTTCCTAATTGACTTAGTCTCAAATGCCGAAAACCTGAATTTGCATAAATCTCACACTATATTTAATTCCTAATTTTTCAAGGTTTATTAGCTAAAAATCCCTATGATTAATTAATTTAATTCTAAAAGTCCTAAGTGCTTTTAAATTAAGTTAATTCCACCCCCTTTAGCTAATACACATCAAAAGGAATTGAATAGTTATTTAATTATTTAAATGGATTACCCTAAAAAAGAATTCCATAATTCCATGTGAAAATTCACTCATGTGGAAATAATTCCTACATTTAATTAAATAAATCTTTCAATTTTATCTCACCTTCCTCCATGGAGATGAAGAGTCAGCCATTTCTTTCCAAGAAACTCTTCATCCTCTTTCCAAGTTCTTCTATATTATGGACTTCATTTTCTTCATTTGAGAGGAGCAATTTTGAGAGTATCTAAACTATAGCCAATTCTTGTCTTAATTTTCTTTCATGATTTCAAGCTTTTGTTGCATAATTTAGCTTAATTTCATTTAGAGCAATAGTATTTTACATCTTAAATTAGTTTTCTCATACATCACATAGCTTAATTCTATCATATTCTCAAATTCTTAGCTTAATATATGTACTTGCATTCTTAGATTGTAATGGATTTTCTCACATAGAATAGTTTCAATTTCAGTTTTGATTATGCTTTAAAATCCTCCATTTTAGCAATGGTCATGGTTGTTGGCTCTCGTTCTGAGGGTAATTGAAAAACCCCAACTAAATAGGAGGCAACAGGTTGATTCAATCAAATTTGTAGAATGGACAATTCATGTTCATTTTTGCAAATTCGACGATTGAGCAATGAACATGTTGTGTTTGTGCCTGATTTAGAGGTAAATTTCAAGCACACACAGATACAACTTGCAGAAGCTGAAAGTAGGGCAATTTGGCAATCTGGGCACGACAGAGAAACTAGACAATTCTGCAGGATCAACTTTGGGGAATTCAAAAACCTATCAAATGGATTTGAAAAAAATTGGGTTTTGAAACATAAGCTCCATGTTATACATTTTAAAAATTCTCAAAGTGGTGACCCATGAAACATAAAAGGATGCAAGTTATTCAGATGCAAACAGTGCCTGTTACAACAAAATGACACCTAAACAACAAATGCAGAATGGACAAGTGCTCAAAACAAGTCATCACAAACTAACTCAAAACTTGAAACTGATGACCTGGGATGTCTTCATATGCCAAAAAAAGAGTGATGAACACCTGACATGCAAGGTAATCTTCAAAATTCCATTCGGGTAAATAGGCTCAAAAATCACTTATAAGGGGTCAAAATACAAAAATTTAACAAGGTACTCAAAAACCCTTGTATTTTTTAGTACAAACACACCCTAGGTTGACAAGTAAATGAGCCTTCACAATGCGAAAGATAGTTGCTAAGTCTGAATGTCCAATCCTTGAGTTGAGTTTTGCAACCTACTTATTGATCAATTTAGGAAGACAAGAAGGGGTCCTAAGGGGAACCGAGATATATATTAATGATATCTTAAGACATCTTAGGACCACTTATGACCCCTTATGACCCCCATTTCCCATTAATGTATCATATGAGTCCTAAGATACATTAAGGTATGATAAGGGGTCCTAAGGTGTCATAAGGGGTCCTAGGATATATTAATGTAACCTAGAACCCCTTACGGCTAGTTGCAAACCCTTACGACCTCTATCCTAGATGGTGGTTAGAGATTTAGGAAACCTTGTGATTCATGGAAACAACCTCTAATGTAGAGCCAAATGGATTCTCTTGTGAAGGAACTTCTCTATTCCTCAAACCTAGGTTCACACTCATGAACCCACCCACTCTCAAGACCTACCAATGGTGATTAAATCTTCAAGACTGATATCTTTTACACTAGGCTTCGCACCTTGAAAAACTCTTCATCCTTTGACAAAAAAATCACTTTGTCTTCTCCATTGGATTCCTCTCCTTTTTATCTTCTGGATAAACCCACACACAGAGGTGAATAAATTTTGAAGAAGACAATAAATTCTCAATCACTCTGGTGAGGATGGATGCAATTAGGTTTAGCAAAACATATTTAAAGATCATGGATAGACCCGCAAACAGAGGTGAATAACTTTCAAAGTAGACAATAAATTCTCAATAGCTTTGGTGAGGATGGGCACCATTCAGTTTAGAAAAACATTTTTAAAGCTCATCAAAATCCAACAGTGCATTAGGGAATATGGTCCCCGCACTAAGACTATTTTTACTATCAATAAAACATGGAAAATATAGAAAAATAACCAACTTCCTTGTATTCAAAACCTTACAAAAGTTGATCTTTTTGACCACCTTGCCTTGTTTCAGGCCTCCATGATCTTAGAAAACCTCTTACATTTTCTATTTGACTGACCAACTACTTGGGAACTTCCCAAACTATCTAAAAACTGATTGTAACTACCTAAAAACCGATTGTCCCCATCTTTACAAAGATATGAAAATGTTTTCAAGTTGACAACTAAGTTGTCAACTTGACAACTACATATTCCTTGACCCTTTTACATTCAAAAGTGGTATTTAAATTCCCTTTAAAAAATAATTAAAAAACATTAACAAAATGGCTCCCTTACAACATTATTATGGTCTTATTGATCATGTTAACATTATGGGAGAAAACCTTAGAAGACATATTTTCCTTGATCTCCTTGGGGGTCTCATGAGGTGCTCTGCACCATACTCTCAGGGTTGAAATGAATCCAAGTCCCATGGATTCCACTATCTTCTTCCTTGTTTTCCAATTCTTTAGCACTGAGTGCTGGTATCCTTCAATAAAAAAATGTCCTCTCTTGGGTGGTGTCTTGCATCTTCCCTTCATCCACTTGTACTCATGCCAAGTACTCTAATTTGCAGCATGCATATCTGTGTCTTCATCTATCTTGTCTTCATCCTCAAGCTTATTTTAGAGAGAACTGCAACAACTTGTTGTTTTTTCCATTCTTCTTGGATAAGAAAACCATCACACAACTTCATGGCTATTTCATTAGCCTCACAATATGTAGACATAGGGGCACATTTATTTTCTGTACCCTTATCCACTGTCAAAGGACATATCATTATCCCAACTGCACATACCTCTGTCTTCTTAGTGAGTGACTAATCCACATCACCATTTTCCTTTACCATATTTGTTTCTTCTTCAAGAACCTCTTGAAACATCTTGGCTCTTCTCTTTAATAGGTGTTGATGCAGAGGTACTAAGCACTAGTGTATGCATCTTGAAAATAAATCCAAAATTGTCTAGTCACTTCCCTCTTCATAGACTTGAAAACCATAATATTTTCAAAATTTAGAAAGATCCAACAGTGGGTTTGGGAGATATGATCGCCGCAACATGACCCAATTTTCTGTGATAAAAACTCAGACTGAACTTGCAGAAAATCAGAGCTTTATTTACATCTCAGAGAATAATTCATACATTTAATCCTCCTCTCCTCACCTCTCATTGTCTCATGCCATCTTGGGATTACATAGTAATAGAATCACTTACATAACTGATCCCAAATGATTGGGATTCCTCTACATACAAGGTAAGCTATTTTTAGCCTTTTGCCTTCATTTGTCACCTAACTGTTACATTACAAATCTTTAAACATTAAAACTTGTCTTATTGACTCTCTAAACTCTAAGAATTAAAAAATATGTCCATGTAGGACCTTAACACAACATTAAATTCACAAATTCTAACCTAATACTTAACCTATTTTCCTTCTAGGCATACTATGCCACCTTAGGCAATCAACTCTTATTACATCATTTCATCCTTTATACATTAGGCTTATTACATTTCATTACATCCAATTACATCAAATTGGATTCAAGCTATATTATATTCAAACATATTGATCTCTGTTTGATCATTTAGTCTTCATGTAGCTTTCAAGCTTCCTACAAAAAAATGTAGCTTTCAAACTTCCTGCAGTAGAGGTGCTCTTGCACCAGGTGCTTTGTCATCTTGTTGTTGTTTGTTCAAGAACTCATATGTCTGTTCTTGTTCTTGGATTTCTTCCATCATCTTCTTGGTTTCTTGTATCCGGGATTCATTTTCTTCTATCATTTTCCTTAGGTTTCTCATCTCTTCTATTATTTGGTTTCTTGCTTCTTCCTTCTTCTTGGCCTCTAATTCTTCTTTCTTTTTGCTTTCATAATCTTTAAATACTTTGTATGCCTCATATATGATTCTCTCTCCTATTCTCAAATACATATTGACTATCTTTCCTCAGCAAGGATCTTATCCCTTGCTTTGATACCACTTGATGCAGAGCCAAATGGATTCTCTTGTGAAGGCACTTCTCTAGTCCTCCAACCTAGGTTCACACTAATGAACCCCCCCACTCTCAAGACCTACCAATGGTCATTCAATCTTCAAGACTGATATATTTTCCACTAGGCTCCACACCTTGAAAAACTCTTCACCCTTTGACAACAAATCACTTTGTCTTCTCCATTGGATTCCTCTCCTTGTTGTCTTCTAGATAGACCCGCACACATAGGTGAATAACATTCAAAGCACACAATAACTTCTCAATCGATCTAGTGAGGATGGACACAATTAGGTTTAACAAAAAATATTTAAAGATCATCAAAATCCAACGATGCATTAGGGAGATATGTCCCCTGCACTGAGACTATTTTTACTATCAAGAAAACATGGAAAATGCAAAAAAAAACCAACTTGCTTGTATTCAAAACCTTACAAAAGTTGATCTTTTCAACTACCTTGCCTTGTTTCAGGCCTACATGATCTTATAAAACCTCTTACATTTTCTATTTGACTGACCAACTACTTGGAAACTTCCCAAACTGCCTAAAAATTGATTGTAACTACCTAAAAACTGATTGTCCCCATCTTTACAAAGATATTAAAATGTTGTCAAGTTGACAACTAAGTTATCAACTTGATAACTACATATTCCATGGCCCTTTTACATGTAAAATTGGTATTTAAATTCCCTTTAAAAACTAATTAAAAAACATTAACAAAATGGCTCCCTTACAACATTAATATTCTCATCTTATTGATCATGTTAACATTATGGGAGGAAACCTTAGAAGACATATTTTCCTTGATCTCCTTGGGGGTCTTCATCAGGTGATCTGCACTAACCTCCAAGTGTGGGACTTGATAAGAGAGGTTGAATCTCTAGAGAAGGCCATCTTCCTCTACAATTTGGATACACTTAAAACTACTTCTTTTGAGGAAAAGGGAGAAGGATATGTTGAAAGGGAAATACATAGAGGGAAAATCTGATTCATCAGATTGAATATGGATACTATCCCTGCCTATGACTTGCATCAATGAATCCCCAAAATACACTAATCTTAGCTCTAATGTATTTCCTAAAGACTCATATGTAGAACATAACTGATGAGATGCTACAAGGAAAATACATTCACTGTATAACATTCACAAGAAAAATAGATACATCATACAAACTTAAGAAATGGGAAAGATATACTCAGTACAAGGCAAAAAACATGCACTTAATACAAGAATGGTGAGAAGAGGTAAAAATTAGAAATTCATTGATGCAAGGAAAAAGGAAATAAAAATTGTTGACGGGAATTTGTGACAGCCTCACTAATGGGGAGAGAGTTGTCGTTGGGTACCAAGGTACCAACCAACTTTGCCTGAAGAGCTTTATCAGAGAGCGGGATCTCCTAGCCTCCAAGAACCCGGTAGTTGGTCACAACAATGTGAGGTTAGATTAGTTGGAAAAATGACCATTTGTTTGAGGGGATAGCTGGTTTTGACCCATTAGTCTCTGGGAACTTGAGACTATTGGGTTTCCTGCAAGCATTCTTTACTTCCAACACAAAAGAAAAGTGCAAAAAATGAGACAGGGTTAGTGTAAATTTATATTTATAGTCATGACATGTATATTCCCATAAACATCAAAAAAGCTCTAGATGAAAACTAACAACAGATACCAGACATATAAGTGATCATCAATACAACATATATCAGTATCGCTTGTGGACAAAAAAATCATCAATTCGCTGACCCTTGGAATGGTGTAGGACTTATTATTTATAGAAATTTTATCTACATGGGAGGCTTAACCTATACAAGCTACTTACATTAAATTACAATATTTTTATAGCTACTACTACCTGCACTATCATGATCATCCTTCTATATATACAATCATTTGAGAAGACAAGAGATGAAAGAAATAGAGAAGTCCCAGGAAATCCACCATTGGGAAGATTTCCTTTGTACTTGTAGACATGATGGTACATCCTGAATGACTTGGGCCATATGCCCCATTTAATGTGCCTCTAATTCTTGGTCCTTGAGTGATATTCTATACACTAGATATTAAATGTTGGAAGAACACCTTGGAAGCTGAGAGATGTCTACAACAAAATTTACATCCAAAAGTGATCAATTAGGCCACAAAGAACTACCCCATGTCTAACAAAAAGTCTTGGACAGTGATCAGTCAGCTCTGAAGGAACTGTCAACACCTATCACTGTAAAGAATAAAAAACTGGGGACTCAACATTTCAGGTTCCAGGAGCTTGTACTTAAAGAATAAAGAATTACTGAGTAAAATTTCCATAGGAGGAGAGATTCCCAAATTCTGAGAGATTCTATTGACCCTTGTATTTCTCATATGCCTCCATAATATGAAGTATGCCCTCCTCCTCCACATCCTTCGAACAATCCCGATGGTCGAATGAACTCTCAAGGTGATCGCCGACATCCTCATCGTTCTCCTTCAATTCTGTAGCCACCTTGGTGGCATGAGACTTAAGCATCATCTGGTAGAGTTGCACCATCATTATGCCATTGAAATCTACAAAGGGCCATAATTGAGCTTCGACCACTTCATCAAATTTTTTGATTATAGTTTTGATGAGAGTATAAGTCCCATGGTTGAGTGGATTAGCAAAAGTGAGATCTTTGATAAATGTAGCATACTGGTCCAGCGGGGTTTGAACTGCCAAGAGTTGTTCCTCCAAAACCCTTACCAGTTTCTTGCCGACTTTAAACCTAAATGCAAGTCTGGAGTACTATATTTTGAGGACCACGTATGAATCATCCCCCAGGATTCCTATCATCACCAAATTATTTTCCCTGAGGTTTAGAATCTCCCCCATGGTGTCCCTGTTGGAGATTTTCCTTTTTGAAAATAGTTGACTATATGTTTGTCATTGATGACAACATATAGTATACAGTAGTGTACTATATTCACTTTTTAGTATGGATATGTGGAAGCCTTGTGCGGTTGTTTTTATGTTTCATACTTAGTTACTATACCATGTGCATACACGCAGATTTAGAAGTTCATTTACAGTTGAGTTATGTTACTCTATTTACAAGCCACAGTTTCAAAGAATTGTTTCAAAAAGCTGACAATAATTTTATTGATTCTTCAGTTGCACCTATCTATGGGATATGCATGTTCAGATTCATGTTTAGTTATGATTCAAAGATAATTAACCAAAGATGCTAATCATGTTTCATGTGAAACATGACATTTGGGTAATTTTGGTGGAGCAGACTATGTGAAGTGATGCATCTATTCATTTTGAGTTGCGTGGTTCTAATTATGTTGTGTGCTTAGTTTAGCCGACAAGAGAAGCATTCAAGGGATTCCTATAGCCGATGTGATTAGATCTTTTGGAGAAGATACATATAGCAGTTCATTTGTGATCACTAAGTGTGAATGATAAGAAAAGAGATAGAAAAAGAATAGAGCATAATGCTGATTGTTTTGGGACAATAAAACTATTTCATTCATCAGATAAAGATCTATGTGAAGAAGCAGAGAGTGCATACAATACATTGGAACTGATCAAGACAACAGGTCTACTCAAATAGTTCATTATCAGATATAGTGTATATCTATTTTACTGAAGGTTGTAGCCTTCATCATTTTAGCAGTGTGCTTTTGGACAGTGAGCCCTCACCCCTAAAAGGGTTATTTGTAAAAGACTCCTAATAGGGTACGACCCTTAACTAGGTCACTGCACTTATTTATTTGTAAAGATCAACTCCTAATAGGGTTGTAAGATCTTCTAAAAGAGATTATTATACTCAAGTATAGTTCTTTGTGGGTGCTAATTCCCACTAGGGTTTTTACCTATTTTGGTTTCCCCGTAACCAAAATTGTGTTGTTCTATTTTGTGTTATCTTATTGTGTATATGCTTAGTGTTATTTTGTACTTAATTGGAGAAAAGAATTGAAACTAGTTGATAACTGATTCACCCCCCTCTCAGTTATCCCTTGGGACTATTCCAAGAATTGGTATCAGATCCAAGTGCCTTGACGAGAAATCCTAATAGCTTAAGGTAGATCAAATGACGTACTTCAGGAAAGAGAGTCCTAAGTTTGATGGAGAGAATTATCTTGACTGGAAAAAAAAAATGATAACACATCTTTAGTGCATTGGTTTTGAAATCTATGAGGTTGCTACTCATGCAATTGATGTTCCTACCTTGAAAGACCTTGCAAAAGAAGACTCTGCTAACAAAAAAAAGGAAGTATTCACCGAAAATGCAATTTCCAAAGAAGTCCTAATCAGTGCCCTATCTGATAGTGAACTTTTTGAGATCAAGAAGGCAGACAAAGAATATTCAATTTGGAAATACCTAGAAGACATGTTTGAAGGAGACATCCCAGCCAAGAATGCACGCAGGAAGACATGGAAGAAAAGATATAAAAATTTAGAGATGCTACCTGAAGATGACGTTAGAGCTTACAATCAGAGGATTAATAAAGTAGTCTCAGGAATCAGGAACAATGGTAGAGAAATATCAGAGGAAGATATAATGGAAAAACTGATGACTACATTGACAACAGATTATGAAAGCAAGATAAACATATTGGATGAAACCATACAATTCTCAAAGGAATTCAAAAGAGAAACCTTGATTAGCAAAATATCTGGATATGAGATATCAAGATTGAATACAAAACCTAAAATGGAAACATCTTTCAAAGCCTCATTCCATGGTAAGAAATCCTTGAGCATCTCTAGTAATATTGTGAAAGAAGAAGTTGATACAGAACTAGAAGAAATCATTGCTATGATTTCTAAGAAGGAAAGAAAAATTAAAGGAAAGTATGAAGGACAACTACCATTCAGATGTTTTTCTTGCAACAAAGTTGGCCACTTTGCATCTAAGTCTCCTACAAGAGTCAAGAAGTTTAGATCAGACTACAAACCCAAATATACTAAGGAATGCTATCATGCTGAAGATGGTGTGACTGATGATGATTCAAGAGAAGATGTGATGCAGGAGCATCTTGGGTGTAAGGGCAATCTTGCATCACTCAAAAATATTTCTGTTTTCTTTTCAATAAGGGCTACCTTGTGCAGAGCTGCTATTTATGGAAACTTACTACTTTTAGTAAGTTGGTCATACGATCTCAGAATTTTCTGATTTTGCATGTGGAGGTTCATCTCAGTCATATCAGCCTGCCAGTAAAGTTTCATGGATAGATCAGGTCTAGTTTTGAAGATATTGAAAATTTTTGGTATTGAAAACAGGGTACAGAAACTTCGAGCTCAGTTTTGAAGGCTTTAGAGGCCCCGGATGAGGTCGAAACATGGGTTGAATGAAGCTTTCTCAATTTTATAATTGTAGAGCGCTTCGTGGCATTTCTGAAATGGGGTTATAATAGTCAATCGGGTCAACTGGTGATGACTTATGGTCTCCGGAAGTTGGGCCACCTGAAATAGCAGAAAATAATTTTCCTTCAAAACTTTTGTTCAGGTTTCAAAAGTTATTTTGAGCCGACTTTGATGTACTAAATTGAAAAATAAAATAATTCTAAGTTTGGTCGGCCCTAAGGGCTAAATTTTTGGAACCTTCTCGGGTGGTGGAAATTGC
>MU227445.1:1632592-1643953 GCA_018584345.1 Thuja plicata
AACATTTGTACTCATTCTAACAAGTGAAGTACACTAATGAAATCCTTTCAAGAAAGGTGGGCTTAACCATCCTATTGTAAATCTCATTACTGAGTGCACACTTAAATTAGTGTTGCTAAAGCTCTTACCAGAGTAGATCTTAACAGGTCTCCACCTTAATACTCTTAACAGGGAAGATCATCAGAAGTGATCAAATTGTAAGCCTTAACCGGCTCCCTTCCATTCTACAGATAGTGAAGTTTTGTGGGTGCCATCCCCACCACAGTTTTTACCTCCTAACAGGAGTTTTCTGTGATACCATATCTTGTGTTATGTGTTTTTCAATTTCATGAATGTTTCTATGGATGATTATAAATATTGTGAACAAACATTACATGCATAAGAAAGAATAACAATAATGGTTGGTAAATCAGAATTGAATGATCATTAATGATGAATTGAGTAAAGTGTTAAAATTTTTAGAGGTACTAATTCACCCTTTCCCTCTCAGTACTACTTCCCATTAATTCCAACATTAATATGTCAAATAACTCTGTGATGCATGCAAAGACAAAACACATAGAAATAGAATATCATTTTGTAAGAGAAAAAGTTGCAAAAATAAAAGTGAAGTTGGATTATGTGAGCACCAAAGATCAGTTGGCAGACATATTTATGAAACCTTTATCAATAGATACTTTTGAGTATCTTAGGAAGAAGATGGGAGTAGTTCCCTTTCCTGAGTCTGGTTAGAACTCACAAAAAATGCATTAGTCCTTGGTGACTGATGAGTGGTTGACTACTCTACTTCTAGAGTAGTAGCTGTGCTTATTTGTATCTGGCATCCTTTACCATTGATGTCAAAGGGGGATTATATAGTAAGGGGGAGCATATACTCAAGGGGAGTATATAGTCATAAAAACACAGTCAAAGGAGATGAAGTAGTGAAGAGGAACCTTTGATGAGGATATTGAGAAGATTGTAAAAAGAAAGAAGACACTTTTGGATTGATGGTGCTTTTAATCATATGTTACCATCAAAGTTAAAGGGAGAGATTGTTGGAGATTTTCCTTTGTGCAAATAGTTGACTGTATGTTTTTCATTGATGACAACATATAGTATACAATAATGTACTGTATTCACTTTTCAATATGGATATGTGGAAGCCTTGCGAAGTTTTTTTTATGTTTCATACATAGTTACTATACCATGTGTGTACACAGATTCAAAAGTTCAGTTACAGTTGAGTTATGTTACTCTGTTTACTAGCCATAGTTTCAAAGAATTTTTTTCAGAAAGCTGACAGTAATTTTATTGATTCTTCAGTTGCACCTATCTATGGGATATGCATGTTTAGATTCATGTTTAGTTATGTGTCAAAGATAATTAACCAGAGATGCTAATCGTGTTTCATCCGAAACATGATGTTTAGGTAATTTTGGTGGAGCTGATTATGTGAAGTGATACGTCTATTCATTTTGAGTTGTGTGTTTATAATTATGTTGCATGCTTATTTTAGCTGACAAGAGAAGCATTGAAGGGATTCCTACAACTGACATGATCATATCATTTGGAGAAGATACATATAGCAGTTCATTTGTGATCACTAAGTGTGAATGATAAGAAAAGAGACAAAAAAAGAACAGAGCAAAATGTTGATTGTTTTGGGACAGTAAAACTATTTCATTCATCAAATAAAGATCTATGTGAAGAAGCAGAGAGTGCATATGATACATTGGAACTGATCAAGATAGTAGGTCTACTCAAATAGTTCATTCTTAGATATAGTGTATATCTATTTTACTAAAGGTTGCAACCTTCATCCTTTTAGTAGTGTGATTTTGGATAGTGAGTCCTCACCCCTAACAGGGTTATTTGTAAAAGACTCCTAACAGGGTCCAACCCTTAACTAGGTCACTGTACTTATTTCTTTGTAAAGATCAACTCCTAACAGGGTTGTAAGATCTTCTAACAAGGATTATTATACTCAAGTACAATTATTTGTGGGTGCTAATTCCCACTAGGGTTCGTGCCTATTTTGGTTTCCCCATAACCAAAATTGTGAAGTTCTATTTTGTGTTATCTTATTGTGTATATCCTTACTACTATTATGTACTTAATTGGAGAAAAGAATTGAAACTATTTGATAACTGATTCACCCCCCCTCTCAGTTATCCCTTGGGACTATTCCAACAATCCCTTCATTCCTCATATTTTTCAATTTCTCCCTGCCACTGAGGAATGGTGGCCTCCTATTGATTTACTATGTCCTGCGCCTCGAAGAAGACAGAGAGAGATTCAAATAGAAAACTTCTTACCGCCACAATCTGTTGAGCTATCCCCTTATAAATGGCTAGTGCTTTTTTTTCATTTTCCTTAGCACGTCTACATTGCCCTATAGAAGTGGTGTTCTTAATGTTGAAGGTTTAGGTGTTTCAAAGGAAAGGGTGCATGCTAATTCTTTTAGGATCCTGAGAGTATTTTCATTTATGGATTTGAGCTCCTTAACCTTTTGGGATGGCCTGGCTTGCCTCATTCAGGAAATCTAATTCTCCTCTTTGGTTTCTCTTTCCTAGAGGCACCTCTGTGATCACATATTCTTTGACAATAACCTCTGATTATTCTTTTCCTACTAGTGGGGTTGCTATTACTACCACCACATTTCCATCTGGTTCCCTTCGAGTGTTATGAAGGGTATGAGCCCTTTTGGGATTCTTCACTACTTTGCCTACGACCAACATCTCAGTTAGTGGCAGTGGGGCCACTAATGTCATCAAAGCTTTTCTTCTCTGGGATTCTACCAGCCATTGTAGCGGTCTTTCTGACCCTTCTATTACCATCCCCAAGCTTGAGGTATCCCCAAGGTTCTACTTAGGTTATACCTTCAATGTGTATCCATATGTCTTGTCAGGATCTTCACTTGTATTCCCTCTTTTTCTTTCCCCACCGTCTCCCAAAATATTCTCCGTCAGTGGGCTAGATGGTGGTAGTTGGAGAGGAAAATCAATGAAATATACTTGTTTTAGCACACTGAGGACCTCATCAGCTGAAATTTCATGTGGTGGTGATTGGCCTTGGTTGTTGGTCAGGTTTTGGAGCACTGTATCAGAGGGTACGGTTGTTTTAGGGGGTCCATTTTCCTCTTCTGCCAACAATTGCTCTTTGATCGGCTCACTTTATTTCTCCTTTTTTGTTTTCATTACTTCTTTGGCCTCTTCTGGTTGGGATTCATCTTCTTCTCCTTGGGCCATCTCTTCTATGGCCTCTTTTGTTTCTTCTTGTGCGGGGACCTCAGCTTCCTATCTCGCTATCTCCTCCACTGCCTTATCTACCATTTCCTATAATCCTCCTAGATTGCTGATCTGGAAGAATTCATCAACAATAATTTGTGAGATCTTCAGGATATCTTTTAGAAGATTTCCTTTATTAGAGGAGGAGGAGAGAACTTTGACCTTGAGCATACTGATGGATTCAAGGCATGGGCCTTTATTTTATGGGGGCATTTCTGCCTTCTTCTTTTTCCTCTTCTGGAGTGGTGCCCTGACAGCTATGACTGTTGCTGCCTCTTTGGTCTCTTCATTTCATGTTATATTGAGTGATGTGGCCAGAGATGGGGATTCCCTTGTCGAGGGATAGGAATCCACCAGAGTGGCTCCAAGACCGAATGTCACCCCATAATTTGTTGTGTCCCATAGTTTTCAAGACTTTTCCAACTTTTCATCTAGCTACTCCATCAGGGGGGCCAAAATGGGGTCTGAGACCTGAGAGGGAGCACCAAAGTTTTGTTTTCCTTGGGATTTGGATTGTTTTTCAACTCAGGAGCCTAAATCTCCCAAAAATTCATTGTCCAATTAGATGCTCTTGGGGCAAGCCTTCATAAAATGGGCTTTGATTCAATCGTAGCTTGCACCATTAGACACTGAGCTAAACTAATTGGAAGGAATTAAACTCACACTCAAGTGTATCATCCAAAATTCCATAGTATAAATTTTCTAAGAGTTGAGGATGTGTCACTTCCAGATGAAATATTAGTCACCTGAAAGATTGCAGTTATCTCAGAATCACAAGTTTTCTTCATTTCACTATATCTATATCTATATCTATATCTACATCGATATCAATACAATTGAAAAAAATTAAATAAAATGGGTGATTAATAGATTTATGCATACCTATTTATCTCTTAAACCATATGCTAAATCAATTTCTATTGGCGCAACATTGGAATCTCCATTACGATGAGCTTCTTTAACCAATGAAGCCACATCTTCCCATATTACTGCGTGGCTAGAATGTTGACATCGTTCAATCCATATCATCATCCAATCAAGATTTTTTTATGACATACAAATGTAGTGCATCTCACTCTTGACCAACTGTATAAAAATAAATAGATGACTTAAAACTTATGTATATTGAAGATTAAAAATTAATTAAATATAATATATATAAAAACCAAATGTAAAATATATTTAGATTAATGTCCATGAATATATTATAATTACCTCTCACTTTCCTCAATCTAACTTTCCCAATCAGGTACTCCCCTTCGAATTTGTTAATGGAGTTGGGGTCCCAAATACGATCTTCATGGATCTTTGCCGCAAACTTAGGAATATATTTAGTAATATACACCATAGTATGATATACCATATATCTATCCACCATAGAACCCTCATGATGTTCTCTTTGTCGAATAAAAGCCTTCCAAACTTTCAAGTGCTTCTCAACCATCCACATTGACCTTGTGTGTACAGGTCCAGACAATTCAATCTCCTCAACTTGGTGTATGAGAAAGTGTTCTTGTGCATTGAAAAATGTATAAGGTAGACACTTTTGTATTTCACACATTAGACAAGAAATTTTTCTCTTCCAATAATTTTTCTCTTTTTTATGGATTTCTTTAGATGACAACCATCAATCACAAATGATTGAAGATACAAATATATTAATGAGACTTAACAAAATAATATACAATATAATACATAAAAATTAAAACAAATGGAAAATAAAATATCTATACAACAAATTGAACAAATATCACTACTTATCTCATATATTTTTCACGATCGTATATAACTTTCTTGACATTATTGTTGAACTGGTCTGGGAGAGATAGAGGTAGAACGTACTACAACAATTATAAAATGATCTTTTCATTATTTTTCCCAAACTAGTAAACATAATACAATTAACATTACATGTAGTATACAAATATATAGTAAATATACAACATGAATTACCTTAAATAAGGTATGTCCATCATGCATTTTCATCCCTGGGTCAAATTCACCTTTCTTTGTTATGATATTGTTTATATTTGCAGCAAATCCTATGGGAAATCAAATTTTTC
Organism: Thuja plicata; assembly: GCA_018584345.1. Lineage (NCBI taxonomy): Eukaryota > Viridiplantae > Streptophyta > Pinopsida > Cupressales > Cupressaceae > Thuja > Thuja plicata. The sequence goes on from MU227445.1 coordinate 1,637,925, forward strand.
GTATGACTTTTTTTATAGCATTTCTTTGCTGCTCTGTTAATAACCAAGAAAGGGTGTTTATATTAATATGGTCTCCATTTCTATTTGATTGAATTAAATTTCTCATTGGATGATTGGATTCTTGAATGTCACTACATATTTTAATATTTTTTTCTTTGTCACACCTTCCATCCAATATTTTCCATAATGTCTCAGTTATATTCTTTTCAATATGCATAGTATCAAACAAATGCACAATTTGTAGCTGGTCATAGTAGGGCAACCTACTAAATTGTCTAGGATAACTTTTTATCCACTTTGGAAGTTGGTCATTAATTCCTTAAAGACCTTCATGAAGCATATAAGTTTAAAAAGTTAACATTGACAATCATCATCAATTACAACACGAGTAAACAAAACGCAATATAAAAATATAAATTCCAAACATATAATGTATGATAGATAAAAAAATTGATTGAATGACATTACCTCGATGATTAATTCTATTATATTCTAGCTTCCATAGGCGAGGTGTCATTCTTCATGGTTTTGATGTAGTCTCTTATTTACCATTGAAAATATATTTTTTGGTAGTTTGATACTTATAATTTTTGTGGAGGAAGTGCCTCTACTCATCAAACACCTATTTTCCTAAACTTTTTAAATGTTGAGATTTCATGTTTGGACCACAAACTAGATATGCAAAATTTTCCTTTATTTGAAGGCCTGCAAGATCATGTATATATATATATATATATATATTGAATAAATTAATTAAAAAATGCATGATTTATAATTTAAAAAAATAAAAAATATTATTAAAATGTGCAAGTTTAATTTTATAACATACCAAAAAAATGTGTTAGCCCTGGGGCATCATGAATTGTCCATACAAGCATTTCATGGAATTGAAACTGTCTTTTTCCTGTTGGTCTAAATATGTCATACATAGTGACATCATTTGAAAAATCAAGTAACTCATCGATAAGAGGCTCGATATATAAATTCATATCTTTAACTTTGTACTTACCTTGTTGAGTGAAGAAAAATATTATGTAATTATTAAAACCATTTTACTACATTATATATAATTTAATGTACATGAATACCAAATAAAAAAATACCTGGAACAATCATTGCCAACATTATGTGCTCCCTCTTTATTGACATCCACAGAGAAATATTATTGTTGATAACAAAAACATGCCACACCGAGTAAATAGATCTCAACTCTCTGAATGGATTGACATCGTTCGTTGCCAATGAAAGCCCAATATTATGAGGTTCTTCGTTAAAGTGTGGCCATTTTTCCTCTTTGTCCTTAAATACAGAACCATAAATATGCATTCAAAGAATTTCATCTTTGCTTCTATTCCGTGCATGGTAATCCATAAATTGCGCTAATATTTCACACCTAAATAATCATTTCACATGTGGAATAATGAGAATATAACAAAGAACCTTGCAAGCCACCATTTTTTTAGTTGATCTATTCGATATATACTGATATGACACTCAGGGGATTCTATTGTAAATTCATGTTGTTTATGATATATAATATGATCATTGGGACATGCATCTATTGCTTGATACTCCCTTCCAATATCTTTCATAATGATAGGTAATTCTCTGTATGAGCGAGGTAGAATATTTGATGGTGGTAAAAATAATTCACTTATCAATTTATGAAAAAATAATTTATTAATATAAATAATGTTAATGGTACATATTTTGCCCTTTATTTATTAGTGATGAAATACTAACAAAAATAGATGAAAAAATATGACATATATGACATACCTTAACATACGTTAGATTTTTATGTTTGATAAACTATTTATAACCTTCAAGTTCACCAACAAAAGTACAACAAAAAGAAGAGTTGTTTGGGAGCCTTTTTAAAAGGGATCATGTGCCTTCTCAAGTATAGGTAAATCATGAACAAAATCAAATTCCTCTAGTTGATCATCATGATTAGTAGTGCGAGTACTAAATGTGTCATGGATCAATCTATTTGTACCATCATCTTCAAAAATGTTTTCTACCGCATGATCATCTTCTTCCATAGGATCATTATCTTTGTCTTTGATGTTCATGCCTCCATGTTCCTCCAATTGGAAAATGATACTCTCTAGTTCATCGTAGTCCATATCATGTGCCCTAGGACTCCCCAGCTATATAATAATGATCACTGTAAAAAACCATGATCATGATCTCATTATGAAGTGATTTTTAATGTCTATAAATTATCAAAATGATATCAACATTTTCAAATGCAGTAAATATAAACACATATAATGAACAACATACCAATGGATGATAATTAATGCCCCCTTCACTGTGACCATGCTCCATACAATGCTTCTTAGTTGTTGTGATTAAAAGTCTTCTTGTCTTTAAGACCTTGAAATTTTTGCAGGGACAATAACATTTCTCATCACCTTTTCTTTTCATGTTAGACCACAATCTACCAACTGCCTTCCTATTTTGTTCTAGATCTATATTTTATGACAATTTTTCTTCAAAGACAACAAAAAAAAACTATAAAAAAAATTCGGTCAATAACCTTCACAAACCTGACAAAACATTATCGTAATCACAAAAAATATAGTTGTAGTTTATATTTTATACTTGAGTAACCCTAACAGTTTTTGTTTACTTTTTAAAATATCTTTTTGTTGTTGAAATTTCAACGACCTTTTTCCTTACTTGTTGACGAAAGTCATATATGTCAGAATTCCAATGATTGTCAGGAAAGCTTGAAAAAATAAAGAAAATGACACAATTAACCTCTAATTTCCAATGAAACAAAGAAAACAACAAGGTTCATCAGAAAATGCACACAAATGAGTTAGTGTGGGTATCTAACATTGTATCAGTAGGTAAGCCTTCTGGATGCATTTGCATTTGTATAGATTTCAGAGACTTAAACTTAGCATGTCCTAAGGATGATTTTCCACTACCAAACATTGATATCATGGTGGACTTGACTGCTGGACATGAAATGTTTCCCCTCATGATCAACTTCAAATGAGTTCCTATTGAATTTTCTACTTACGTTCCCTAGGAATTATATGATAAGATATTAGCTAGATGGTCATATGCACTAAACACCAAGAAAAAAATGAGAGAGGCAGCTCTCACTCTACTAAAAGCTGAATGCACTGTGGCAGAGATTGATGAGATAATACAGAAATATGCCAAGAAATTTCCCAAGAAATCACAAATATTTAATATCCTTCAAGGGAACATGAAGGAATTAGATGAAGAGAGCACCATGATTTGGAAAGATCTACTATATCCACCCAAGGAAATAGAGGAAATTGAGGAAGAAAAAGACATTGCATCTATAGTCGATACCAAGGGAGATCGATCAAGCACAAAACCAATAGATGTTGATGATGATGTTAACAATGTATTAGATGGAATTCCTCAACTATTGACTAATATGACTCACCCAGAGATCACAATATATGACATAACTGAAGATGATCCTGATGATAAGGCTAAAGAAGATGAGATAGTCAGAGCATCCAAGACCATGGATGAACAAGACACAAAAGAGGTCGGCCAAGAAATGGTACTAGGCCAGTTTCCTATCTTGGTACCAGCTATTGAAATAGAGAGTGAAGCAGAACAGAAGACACCTGATCAGGAAACAGACACAAATGAAGATAAGGGTGATACTCATGGTAAAGATAATGAGCATAGTGGTGGGACAACACAAGGTGATGCACCCAAAGATACTACTGATGTAGTTGAGAAAGGTGAAGGTAATACTGACAATACAAACAATACCGTAGAGACTTCTATTATAGACACAAGGTTAGCTACCAAGGCACCTCACCAAGTCATCACACCGAGTACCGAGCCAGCAAAGCAAGAAAACAAGAAAAAGGCTCAATTAGCATTAACACTATCTCCTTCATCAAGTGTTCAAGGGAAGGAAAAAAAGAAGAAGAAGAAGAAAGGAAGTAAGGATGCAATAAACTTAGATGAAATCATAGAGATTCTAGCATGGGATCCAAGGATACTCCATCCAGAAACATTGAAGAAATATGGTGAATTGTGCACCAGGAAAGTAGCACAGGATAAATTAAGGCAAGAACATAAGAATGGATAGGTATTAGAAGTTGCCAAGGAGATTCTACAACAAGTTGTTCCTGACTTAGATATAAATAAATCCACCCCCATCATTGATCAACTTGAATTTCTCACCGAGGAAATTAACAAACCTGACATTGATGCCATGAAGAAATTGGAAGAGCGAGCAGAGAAGAAGATCCAATACAAAGTTACCGAGAAGATCAGCCAAGTAGTGGCAGTAAATAAGGTAATTGTGTCTAAATTTGTAAGTGGTTTAGAACTATCATAGCTGAAGCCATTACAATTCTACAATAGATATGCACTTTAGATCACTTTACTACCGAGATTAGTGAAAAGATAAATAAAATGGATCAAGATCTAAAAGATAATGCACATAGTCTATCACCCGAGCAACATGCATCGCAGATGCATTACAACAAGGTACTCCAAAATCAGCGGTTGTGACTAGAATTGAAGAAATAAGAGGAGAAAATTAGAGAATAAGTAACCAAGCTACATGCAATGTTACTACTCCATTTGGCTATGATGCAGAAACATGTGACACTGACAAAGAATTTGATTGCCACCCCAGAATTGTTAGTTACAGAGAGAATATATGATATGCATGCTTAGATAAATCTATAACTATTAACCCTTGAGCATTTAAAAGAGGAGTGAGAGACACTACTGAAAAATCTCAAGAATGCCCATCCTAATATTTTTGACAAATTGTAAGTTATATTCCTTTTGTCGTTATTTTAAAAAAAGGGGGAAATATATATATATTGTGTGCTAAAAATGTGTCACACTTCTATGAATCATTGTATCCAAGTTTGCTGAAGAATGAGATCTCGAATGGTGACTCATAGCTCTCTATTCATGGAGTGCAAGGGTTTTTAATTGAGGCCCTCAAATTGACCTAGTTTGTGCCCATGCAAGTACACCATAAAATAAGAGATTCAAAGAGGAAAATGAAGAGTGATAGTCTCCATGATCATCAAGTATGCATGCAAATGAGAGCTACTCTATATGATAACAATGCAAGAAAGGAAATTAATCTATATGATAACAATGCATGATTATTCTATGAAAGGAAATACAAATGCAAGATTAATCTATGAAAGGAAACATGAATCTAATCTAACATGCAAGTGCAAAATTTATCTAAATGGATTGCAATGGGGCATGAAAGAAGAAGACAAGAAGAGAGAAGTTACAATATCCAAGCTCAAGTGCTCAAAATCTCCTCCAAAATTGCTCTCCAAACTTGCAGCATAACAATAGCATGAAAATATCATTTTTATTATTATTGATTATTCAAATGAAAAGGAGAGGTTTTCCTTATAAAGAGTAATGGACGGTGGAGATTAAGAGGCAAAAAGAAATAAGCAATAGTGGAGATTAAATCTTGGTTGATCCATGTGCTCATATCTTCAAAAGGCAAAATCAAAGGCTATGATTAAGAGGCAAAAAGCCCACCACTTAGGAAGATGTGTGAAGAAAAGGATCTTTTTTTATTTTTATTTAATTTATTTCCTTTTTCAACACAAAAAAGGGATTTAAGTGGGGGTTTTATTTAATTAAAAGAGGGATTTTCTTTTAATTAAATAAGATTATTTAATTTAATTAAAAGGGGTATTTTAATTAAATGAGATAATCTTATTTAATTAAGAGAGATTTTAATTAAATAAGATAAGAATATTTAATTAAAAATAAATTTTAATTAAATAAGATTATTTTATTTAATAAAAATGAATTGTTTTCTTTTAATTAAATAAGATAATTGATGAAATTATCAAACCTTAGGAAATACTGAAATAATTGAATTAATTACGAGTTGATCAAGGAAATTGATTTGAATTGAAAATGTTGCAAAGCATTGATTCAAGAATTTGATAAATTGATAAATGGGGGCCCATAGTCCAGGCGACCATTTTAGGGTGCATACATTTGCCCCTCTTTGA
>MU227445.1:1647456-1670289 GCA_018584345.1 Thuja plicata
CCCTGCGCAACATATATAGGAAGGGAGGGAGGCACGACACCCCCCCCCATGGTGGTGCAACCACCATGGCCGCCACCATAGGAAGCGGCAACAGCCGCTGACTGTGGTGGGTGCCATGGGGGTGGCACCACCACGGGGGCAGGGGGCCATGATCTGTCATTCCAAACCCTGTGCGACACACCCAATAAAAAAAATACGGCCGCCACTAATAAATTTCGCAGTCGGCCACCATGAGTTTAAAGGCAAGAAATTTTAACAGCAGAACAAATATAACAAAATATATATATTTAAGTATATATATATACTTACGAAAATGTAATTGTATATATACTTAAATACATATACATGGATTCCTCCCTCACTCCATTGTTGAGCAGACCTGCAATAAAATAAAATAAAAATTAGGGTTTGAAGGAGGAAAGATAAAAAATGGAGTAGAGGCAAAAGTAATGTGTCTTTAGTCATCTCCAATTTGGACCCTAACCCTAATTTTGAATTAGGGTTAGGATTTCAAATTGAGAGAGATAAAAAAAAGGGAAACATTATCTTTTAACTTATTATTCTTTTTTTTTTCTTAGTCTTTAAGTATCTTTTAATGGGAAGTTTACATCTCATTATTTCATTTATTATTAGGTATCTTAATTAAGTTATTGAATTTATATAATTTTTATGGTTTGAAAGGATGAATTAGGAAAATGAATAAAGGATATATATATATATATATATATATATATATATATATATATATAAAGGAGGGGAAATCTAATGAATTATTTTAATTTCTCTTTAACAATAGGATAATAACTCATAGTAAATTTATGGGATTGAATTGCGACAAATTATTTAATGTAATTAATTACTAGTGAGGTTTAGTAAAGTAAATTATTAATGGATCTATTGAAAAATTGTAGTTTCGATAGTAAATTGTTATTTTTAATCTTTTAACTGTTTTAACTAGCCTTAACATTTAAGTTAGAAGATTTTTCTATGAAATCCAATTTTAACATAACCATTAATTTAACGATAGCTTAATAATTTTATTAGGAAAAATTATAGTGGGGAGAATCTAATGTAAAGTTTTAAATTAAACTTTAGGACTTATAATGTTATTTTTATGTGGCCAGTATACTGGCCATTATAAAAATAATATTATGAAAGTGCCTTACCCTAAGGTGTTTATAAAATACAATATCTTTGAGCTATTAATCTACCAGATTTTTTGAACGAATCTGGAAATTAAGTATAGGGAGCCTCTCTCTCCACATCATCAAACTCTATTAAAAAATGAAGGGGATGACATGCAAATTCATATAACCTCACCTTGCATAGTCTTTGAACGTTAGCCTAAATTTAACGCTAAGGAAAATTTGTAATTAAATGACACCTTGTGTATTTTTATGTTCAGAAGGCGACCTTGGGTTGAGGGAGGTTGACACATAGTCATGATTCCCCTTAGACCCTCTTGACCTTAATTCCACTTTAAAAAAAAAAATTGTTACATTTTTGGGCGTGAATTTTTGGGCATGACACTTGGTATCAGAGCCACATTTAAACACTAGAACCTTAAACCCACTATGTTTCATCAAACTTCAAACACCTGTATTAAAAATTTTCAAAACAAGATCAAACTTAGTAGAAATTTACGCAACAACTTTCAACATATTCATTTCAAATTAAGACACTACCTTCAACTTATACCACCTTCATATGTGTGTAGGATGCCTCCAGTAACATGACAAGCTCACACCCATGGATGAGGTTGTAAACATGCCCCTTCGACATGAGTTCAGTTGGAGCAGAATGTAGGGGGTAATGGTGAGGAGTAGAGGCCTCCTCCCAAACAAAACCCCAACCCCAACCAGGATGTATTGAATGCCCTTCAAAATCTGGTTAGAATTTTTTTGGACAGGATGCCACAGGATAATCAGCACATAGGGATCGGGGGTGCAGTGCGTCAGTGTAGTAGGAGTCCCCCACCTAGAGTTGTGGATGACCAAGCTGACCATGAGGGTGAGTCGGTACACATGCCACCTCTAGAGGTAGTGGTTCCAGCATTTGAGAGGGTACCCTGTGACACAGGGGACCACATCAGGGAACTTATATGCCTTAACCCACCACCTTTTTTAGGAGCCATGGGTGGGAGTGAGGCTGAGGCCTTCCTTTTGAGCCTCAAGAGATGTTTTGGATTGCGCCCTTATGGGAGCAATATGAGGGCACACTTTTCTATCCACTTGTTGAGAGGATCAGTAGCTATTTGGTGGAGGATAGAAGAGTTCAAGGGTAATCTGGCTATGGACACCCTCACTTGGGGCATCTTTTTAGAGAGATTCAGGGATCATTAACTATCTGAGCACTATAGGCAGTGACAGATTGATGAGTTTCATGACCTTCAGTAGAGAGGGCTCACCGTCACACTGTATGAGTGTAATTTCTTGGAACTTATACCTTATGTAGACTATATGAGAGATGAGAAGATCAAGGTCAACCACTTTGTTAGAGGGTTGAATACATCTATATCAGGTTCAGTGTGCATGGTAGCACCAGGGAACCTTCGAGAGGCCATGGAAAAGGCCTTGATTGCTGAGGAGATTTAGGGTAGGGGACAAGATGCATGAGATTTGTCTCAAAACCAAAGCACCACACCACAGAATTCAGGGCATCAAAAAAGACATTGGAAAGGGAATAACAACAACCAGAACAATAATAGGCATTCATCGGGGTCTTACAAATCCCCTCCATCTCAGTAGCAGTCATATCAGGGACAGAAACAGAAGGCCCCTTAGGGGCAATAGGGCTCCAAGCCCAACAGTGGCAGTCACAGGCTCCTAGTAGGGACCAGAGGTCACAGGCATCATCGACACCCCCATCTAGGACTACAGTCCTCTAGGGGTGGTTATAGTGGTTCTAATAGGACAGGGGGCTCACAGTTTTCTAGACCCCAGGGTACCCAGTTTTAGACTCGAGGGGCATGTTACTCTTGTGGTGCCATGGAGCACATGGCTAGGGATTTCCCTCAAGGGGGTGGTCAGCACACCACAACACCAGAGCCCACTGTTGGTGATATGGGTAGGTCCCATAGAGTTTTTGCAGCGGTTGACAACCGCCAGGAAGAACATCAGGCTACTATGATTGAGACTACAGGTATTATTGGAGGTAACATAGTTACTATTCTATTTGATTTAGGTGCTACAGATTCTTTTGTTTCTCCATTGGTCATGGAGCATTACGGGCTAGTGGCAGCTAGACAAGAAGTTAGTTGGGAGGTAGACTTAGCCTCAGGTTCTAGAGTACCTGTCACTTCCTTAGTTAAGGATTGCTTGATATAGATTGGTACCATGACTACCATTACAGATCTATGTATCACTCCTCTTGGATCCTATGGGATAGTACTTGGCATGGATTGGCTTTATGCACACAAGGCCAAGCTAGATTGTCGACAAAAGAAGGTAGAATGTTTAGATGACAACGGTAATGCTATAGTAATTCCAGGGGTTCAGAGGGAAGTATCCATTCATATGATTTCTGCTATGCAGCTTAAGTGGTGCATGCAAAAAGGGTGTCAGTTATTTGCCATCATGATTAGTGATAGGGATGAGGAAGAAGAAAAGGAAACTTCTCTTGATGATCATCCCATGTTACAGGAATTCATAGATGTGTTTCCTTTAGAATTACCCGGTATGCCTCCCCATAGAGCAGTTGATTTCCATATAGACCTTGTGCTAGGTGCTGCACCAGTATCTAGAGCATGATACAGAATGTCTCCTAATGAGCTTAATGAGCTCAAGATTCAGCTTGAGGAGCTCCTTGAGAAGGGGCACATATGACCTAGTGCCTCTCCTTGGGGTGCACCAGTTATCTTTGTCAAAAAGAAGGATGGATCACTTAGATTGTGTATGGATTACAGGCAGTTAAACAAGTTAACCATTAAAAATTGATATCCACTTCCTAGGATTGACGACTTGTTTGATCAGTTGCAGGGTGCCGGTGTGTTCTCTAAGATAGATCTTAAATCAGGGTACCATCAGTTGAGAATTGTGGAAAGTGATATCCATAAGACAACTTTCTAGACTAGATATAGACATTATGAGTTCATTGTTGTGCCTTTTTGTCTTACGAATGCCCCTGTTGTATTCATGAGCCTCATAAATGGGGTATTCCACACTTTCCTTGACAAATTTTTTGTTTTGTTCCTTGATGACATCCTGATATATTCTCGTAATGAGAAGGAACATGAGGAGCATTTGAGACAGGTATTACAGTGCTTGAGGGATAACCAGTTGTATGGTAGTTTGTCAAAATGTGCCTTCTTCAGAACGGAGGTCTGATATTTAGGCCATGTTATTTTAGGTGACGGGATCTCATTCGACCCATCTAAGATTGATGCTATTATGAATTGGCCAGCACCTACTACTGTGACCGAGGTCAGAATTTTCATGGGTCTTGCAGGATATTATAGGCAGTTTGTTCAGGGTTTCTCTAGAGTGGCTCATCCTATCACATCCCTACAGTGAAAGGGAAAGAAGTTTGATTGGACAGAGAAGTGCAAGAGGGCCTTTCAGGAACTCAAGAAAGCACTTACCAGCACACCTATTTTAGCAGTGTCAGAGCCTACAATAGAATGTTTAGTCTGCACTGATGCTTCCTTGGATGGTTTGGGGGTAGTACTTATGTAGGATGGGCGAGCTATAGCATATGAGTCAAGGAAAATTAAGACTCACAAGATCAATTACCCTACCCATGACCTTGAGGTTGCAGCAGTAGTGCATGCATTAGTATGATGGCAACACTTCCTCTTGGGATATCTATTTGAGCTTCATTTAGACCATCAGAGTTTGCAGTATATTTTCACTCAGCTGAATCTTAATGCTAGGCAGAGGAGGTGGATGGAGTTCTTATGTGAGTATGACTTTGATGTCCATTATATCAAAGGAAAAGAGAATGTGGTCACTAATGCCTTGAGTAGGAGGCGACATGAGTTATCTTCCATGATCACTAGTATAGACTTGAGAGATCGTATACTACACCATTTGTAGGAGGATGAATTATACATAGAGGTTTGTCAGTTGATCCGATCTTTGAGACCCCTTGTGGGGAGATTTTGAGAATATTCCTTAGAGTCTAATGTACTACTACATCATAGAGGATGCATCTATGTACCTTCTTCTAGGGATCTGCATAATATCATCATGCTAGAGGCTTATAGAGCCCCTTATATGGCGCATCCTGGAGTTAAGAAGATGCATGCTGATTTGAGACAGCTCTATCATTGGCCGGGGATGAGACAGCATATTGCAGAGTTAGTAGCTCAGTGTCTTGAATGCCAAAAGGTTAAGGCCGAGCATGGTCATCCTGGAGGGCTCCTTTAGCCTCACAAGGTACCTATGTGGAAGTGGGATGTTATATCCATGGATTTTATTGTTGGTCTACCTATGTCATCTCCACACCATGATGCTATCTTGGTGATAGTTGACAAGTTGACCAAAGTGGCCCACTTCTCACCCATTTGTACCACATTTATAGCCCCAACAGTGACACAGGTCTTCTTGAGAGATATAGTAAGACTGCATGGAATTCCTCAGAAGATCATTTCTGACAGGGATTCTCTCTTCACATCATCTTTTTGGAGAGAATTACAGGTAGCTTTGGGCACCAGGATAAACTTTAGCACAACTTATCACCTAGAGACAGATGGTCAAACTAAGAGAGTAAATTAGGTTCTTGAGGATATGCTTTGTATGTAGGTTATGGATCATTAGGTCAAGTGGGAAGAGTATTTAAAGTTAGTAGAGTTTGCCTATAATAATAGGCATCATTCATCTTTGGGTATGCCACCATATCAGGCACTGTATGGTAGACCTTGCAGGACACCTTTGAGTTGGGATATGATTGAGGATAGAGTTACCATTGGACCATAGCTAGTCCTAGAGATGGAGCAGTAGGTAGCCTTAATTAGGCAGCGTCTCCTAGAGGCGCAAGATCGACAGAAGAAGTATGCCGATGCAAAGAGGACAGATCGGGTTTACATGGTTGGAGATAGGGTCTTCTTGAGAGTGTAGCCTCACAAGAGTCCAATATATTTCAGAAAGGGCTCTAAGCTTGCACCTCAATTTGTGGGACCTTTTGAGATATTGGAGAGGATAGGACCAGTTGCTTACCGTCTAGCCCTGCCACCTAGCCTGTCACGCATCCATGATGTGTTTCATGTTTCTATTTTGAGAAAGTATATTTATGATGAGTCTCATGTGATAGATTGGGATGCCTTATAGGTGGATTCAGATGGGCAGCTAGCATTGGAGCCTATTCACATTTTGGCACGCTAGATGCTGGACCTACAAGGCTGAGAGTTGGACTAGGTTAGGGTTCAGTGGGATTGCTATGATGAGGTTATAACTTCTTGGGAGGACACAGGGCAGATCAGAGCTTAGTATCCCCATCTTTTTGATGAACTCAAAGATGAAGTTCAAACCTAGGGGGGAGGATGTGAGGCCTCACCCTGAACCCCATCATATTTTTCCATTTTTTCTGCTTATGATAGATTTAGCATATGATACTTTACTTTTGATGCGCTATGGACATTATGGATTTTATGCTTTATGCCATAGATTGATCATTTTGAATGTGTGGACACATGATGCTTTATGATGCACCTTATGGACCATATTGTGTTTTCTATTATGGACATTTATTTCTAAGATAATTGATTTGGAAATATATTATGATTATGTTATGGGTAATTGATGAATTTGGAAATTATTAGAAATAGATATTTAATTTTGAATTCATGCAATGTGAATCTGACCTTATGTTAAATGCTTAAAATGAAATTGATGTATTCTTGAGATATTTAGTAATAAACTTAGTATGTTGATGATTTCCTTAAATTTTGAATATTGTTTATTTCCTTATGATGTGTATTTATCTCCTCGGACTACTGATATTTGAATTGAGTGTGTAGGTAAGAAACTGTTAGCATTTTTTCTTGCAATACTTACCTAATGATGACAGTATACCTCATATACTTGCATGCAACATCTTTTAGGCAAGAGAAAAAGCTAATTTCTAAGGATTGGATAATATCCTTCTTCATTTTTGAGCTCCATAGACTCAGGCAGGTTTTACCTTTTGAAGATTACTGATATTTCAGCCTATGTATTTGGTGGATTGTTTCATTCATTGATTATGTACCCAAAACCTCACTATAACAACTTATAAAAAACTTTAGAGATTGCAATGATTAGTTTGAAATAGAGTATTATAAGCCAGGCTATGGTTTTAAGAACATAAACCAATGAGAAAAGGATTTGCATCCTTCTTCCTTTTGATTTTAGGAGGGATAACTTAATGATTCACTCTCCAAGGAATCAACAAAATGGACACTTTCCTACTGACATAAGTCCTTGATGAGTTCAACACATATGTTTTAGTAATAGATGTGTTTTAATTATTTTGAATAGTTTTGAAAACCTGGATGATGATAGATTATCAGACCAAAACCTAGATCAGTGCCTATCCTTTGGGTTACAGAGTCAAAAGCTTAAATTCTCACAAAAAAAAAATACTGTAAGATGCCTTACAACCTAAATGCAATTAGGATATGTTTCCTTACAAATTATCTGATTACCTCTAAAATACTGTATCAAATCTTCAAATACTAATATGCTTCCTAAAACCACTCACAAAACTTAGTTCTTTACATGAAAGAAACTTGTAAGTAATCAAATAGTTACCTTGTAACCAAAATGCTTCAGAGTGCCTTACAACCTTAAGCATAAAAGAACATACACAGGAAATGAAGAGACAAAAATAGAGAAGAGTAAAATTGCACCATATTTTATTGATGTAATCCTTCTTTCATACATGAAAAAGCTTTGAAGCTTGAAAGAACACAGACACAAATTTAGAAAGACTGATTTTACAATATATTTCATCCTCTTTTTAAAAGACAACTCTCTTCTATATATATCAATCTTCAACCATCTTGGAATCCTTGTCAAAAGGAAGCTACAAGCTTCAGATGGTCTCAGAAAACCTAACCCTAAAACTACAAAAGAGACAAAATAAAGAGAGAGAAGAAGCGGTGGAATGACCAAGTCAAAAGATGAAAACATATATTGTTTGTTCTTCTCCTAATCTGGCGACTTCAATCTGATAGTATACATGGTAGATGGAAGTATTTATGTCAAGTCTGGATGAGCATGCTTTTATATTCACCTACATTATCCTCTTGTAATAATTTTCCTCTTCATCTTCAATAGTGAGGTGCCAAGTAGTCACCCTTACTCATCATCCAAGATTTCTTCTTCAACTACTGGCTTATTTCTCTTGGGTGTGGTCATCAATTCCCATGCTTTCACTTCATCATCTAATGGCCACTTGAAATCTTGAGTACTCTATATTTGTACCTTCTGCCTATCCCATCTAGCATCAGTGATGTTCTTTACATCTACTAGAAACTTGTTGATGTCAGTTTCTGCCTTGAAAGCTTCATCCAATATCTTATTGAATCCTTCAATATCCACATCTGTCCCTGAAATAAATGCCTCATCACTAGGCATTTTTTTGTCAAATTCATTCCTCAAGGCATTTAAGGCCTTTATTTGATCATCATCTCCCCTTAAGAAAGGAATAAATCTATTAAAATCATCAGAAAAGAGGCTTAATTTTACCTCTATTTGATTCAGTTTGCCCTTAAAGAATGAGAGAGCAATATTGACCCTTTTGATCTCATCTTCAACTTCTATCACTATCTCTAGCAAATCTAATCCTAGGGCTTACAAAGATGCTAGTTTCTCAAACAATTGTACCCTAGTAGACCATTTAGTAAAGTAGGGGTTCAAGATAGCCAGATGCCCCATCACCTCTGTATGTAAAGCTGACAACTTATTATAAGCATTGAGTACAACATTAGTCTTATCTTTTAGAATTTCAAATCTATGTTGTAACACACCTCTTAATGCTCTCAAAGCAATTGCATTTCCTTTCTCTCCCTCAACCTTTTCCTCAACCACCTCTTCAGACTTTGCCTTGTCCTCAATTTGTAGGGGTTATGGTTGCATAGGCACATACATCACCTCAAGTTTCTCTTCCAACTCTTTCATTAATCTTTTTATCACCTGATCTTTCTGGTGAACTTGTATTCGGCATAATTCTCAATCTTTTGCCAATGCACTTGTCTCTTCTAACAATATGCTACACTTATCAGACAACTGTTTAGTTTTGTCCTCATTTAAGTGAGCCCATTGTGTCATGATTTGGGATATCTCCCAATCCCCTGTATTCTGCATTGTCCACACCATTTGACTACCCACCATATTTTCCTGGATGTTCACCACTTGGGGATTTTGATCTTTTGGGCACAGGCTCCACATTGCAAAGGCTTGAGACTTTGGGATATACCCAAATCCTTTTATCACATATCCCATCTGAACTTCACTAGCCATTTTGAGATCTGGTTGTTTTCTAATTTGGTCAATGATCAAGGCAGAAGCCAAATCCCAGCCCTTAGCCAACAATATGCCACTGCCTAGCACCAATATCCCGGCCTTCTCAGGTGAAATGTCCTCACCTTAAGGATCATAAGACTATAGAGCTACCAAAGCCTCATTTATTATGGTCTCCTTACCATCAAATGTCAATTGAGCTCTTATCTGTTCTTTCTTATACCATCTCAGGAAGTCTTTAAACTCCTCAGTTTTGACAAAGTTGTCATCATTCAAAAATTCTTGCTGATGGATTATTCTTTCATCAACACAGGCTTTAAGAGGCAATTCAACCTCATCCTCCAAATCAGGCTATTTTTTCTTGCCTTCCCTAATTTATTTCCTCAGGTTATGATCATATAACCTATTCCCAGGTACTAGGGCTTTAGCCTTATCCCTTTTCTTATTTTTCCCTTCAATTGAAGGTTGACCTATTTCCAATTTCTGCCTCTTAGCAGTAGGCTCTTCTACATCATCAGGTTGTGTCACCACTGTCAAATCAATAATGTGGCCCTCTGTGCCCTGCAACTGTGGTAATTCAGCAATATCTTGTTGTGGTGGAGCATACCTAGTAGGACATGCGTAATCACTGTCACTACTCCTATCATATTCAGATTCTGAATGATCCAGTCCTTGGGCACCTTTTTTGTCAAGAACAGTCTCAAGTTGTTCTGTGAGCACATAATAGTTGTCTATCATGGCTTTAATCTTGTCAAAATATGGGAGATCAGGGTAAAAACCCCCAAAATCCATCCCATTTCTCTTTATTTTTCTTTCAAGATTTAACAACTCTTGAATCCTCAATCTGCTTGTCTGAATGTCATCTTCATCCAGAATGTTTCTTGTTGCATCTTCCTCTATCCATTCACAGTGAACATTAGTGTTGGGGATTATAGGAGTATACAATTTTCTTACCCCTGCCATGAAACCTTCTGTGTCAATATATCTATAAGGGGCTACCCCCATTATACACACATCCAACCACTGACCCACTACATCAATAGCACCTTTGCCAATTGTAAAGTTAAAGATTCTGAATTGCCTAGGGGTCAAAATCCCCTTCTTATGTGGTGCAAAATGCTCATTGTCTATTAACAAGAGCTGCCATATAAATTCCATTGCAGCCAGTCTTGCTGGTACATAGTAGGGTAAGAGATGAGGTGGGTGAATACACCCATATACTCTGATAATAGTATAATTTTCCTCCGAGAAGAGATCATCCCAATTATGCTTCCCTTCCCAATTATCTGTGTAGTCATATGGCCTCAGCAGTTGCATAATCTTTAGTGGGACTCTTGTTCTGCTGATGCCAAGACTTTGTGCTATTGGATATACAATCCAATTCTGAAAAGCACAATAATCATAGTCCTTGGACGTGTAATTCCAAACCCTCACCCAAAATTGGATAGGATTTGGTCCTTCCTGGTAAAACCTCTATGGGGCTAAATTATCCATATCCATGATCACAAAATTGAAATACAACAGGAGATGCATGAGGATGGAGTAATGTAAGAACTTGGGCTCCTTCTCCTTTGGATCTTTCATCTTCTTCTGAGTGGCAATGAAACCCTCATGCATCTCATCAATGATGTGTTGTATGTAATCATAGCTAGTACTGGAGTGCACCTCCTGTAAATCCAGCACCATCATTAGAATTCCAGCATTGATCTTCTCTGCTTCTCCATCTATCCCTAGTACTCTACATAGGGCATAGGCAATATAATTAATGTAGAAGTGTAAATCCTTGTAATAATATGGGCTTGTCCTAGACATAGGATCTAAATACTTCCTCACTTCCTTCAACATATGTTTTTGCAACTGGCCTCTAGAAATTCTAGGCTTCAAAATATATCTCTGTTGCTGCTTTGTCATGTCAATTCTGGTAGACATAGTGCTATATAAGCCAAAAGGCTTGCATGAATGAGTTTCTATTTAATATCAGCAAGGCGGTGCCATCATTCATTTTTATTGTTTTGGACAAAACATCATAATGACTGGCCAGGTCTAGGAACAAGTCTACATCTACGTAGACATCAGGAACAATTAATCTAGCTAAGCCACAGGTCCAAGGGTTTGACACTGGGATAGCCTTATCAGAATTCTTATAAAAGTAATTAAAAAGTGAAAAACCTATTGTTCCTAGAGTGTCAGCATCTCGTATATCTCAATAATCATCAATGAGCACATTAGCATTTTCTCTTTTATTCTGAGTTGAACCAGGAAGCAGTCAGAGGAATTCATCAGAGTAATTTACTTTTCCCTTGGTCTCCTCCTCTGTCTTCTCACTTCCACCACTGGTCAAAGCTACACTGACTTCTCTACTCATATTTACCGTGCCTGAATCTCCTTTTCTTTATTGATATTGAAACAAATCTATCATTGAGATTCACCTTCTTCCCTATGCACAATTCTCTGGAAATAATGAGCTTTAAGCAATACTAAACCCTACAATTCTCTAAATTTTCTCTCTATCAGAATACTTATCTCTTCTTGTTTTGGAATTCTGAAAGCAAGATGAATGCAAATGAATACACAATCAACTCCTTATAGTAATTGTTTGAAGTACACAACTCATAATTTGGAAACATCAATTCTGTCTTTAATTCAACATAATGCGAACTTGATTGAAAACCTAGCCATAGTTCCATGAGCGTGACAGGAAATCAAATTCATAAAACTGAATCCTCAGAAAAACCTTACAAAATTCAAATGAGCTAACATGTCTTCCTGCGATTGGCTAACTATCATACATCTCAGCTACCCTTTTTTTGCACAGTAATTAAAATATAAGCCTGTGATTGGTCGATGAGTGATTCACACTATCATATCAGATACTACTACCTTTTCTTAAAATTTGGTATCAGGCGACCACACGACTGCATACAATTTCTCTGTCGCTGACCCCAGTCTCTAACCCGTGATTTCTCTGGAGACATAGCGACTACACAAATTTCCTTACCTTCGTTAACCAAAGTTAACATTTGGCGATCACATGACAATGAGGAAATCAAAGTCACCAATGGTTAGTAGTAACTCACATTATTTTCAGAGACTATGAGACTAACCATCACTTTTAGCTTTCACGGTTATCTCTTAGTCGCTAGATGTTTTCTTTCCTTTGCAAGACCTCGCGACTGACCTTAGTTGCCCGATCGCAGAATATAAATGTTAAGTGTTAAAACCTCTTGAGACAATGTGACAGGTACTTTTCCCTTATTTTATTTGATGACTTCGCGACATACCCTCAGCCACTAAGTTGGGAGGACTTTTCCTTATGGGCTCTTTTATTATTAGACTCGGTGACCATTGTAGGATCTTTTAATTGCTTCATTTGATAGATGTCGCGCAATCACCAAATGATCCTTTATACCTTTAAAATCTCTTGAGACTTTGCTACAAATAAAAGCCCTTAATGAGTCTCGTAGTCGCTGAATGATTTTTTACCTTTTGGCAATCATGCGATAAGTATTTTGAAATTAACTTACCTTCTAACACATGTCTCATTGCATAATGGAAAGCTGAGTCATCTCCTAAATCTGGTGACAACCCGATTGTGCTTTTTCCCAAACCGCATATGGTTAGTCACAAGGTCTCAGAAACTTTAACTTAACTGGCATCTTTTCTGGAGACTGCGTGACTAAAGCTTTCATGACATACTTAACCTCAGACCCATTTAGAAATTGCATGACATAAAGAGATCGTGATGTCTTGTGATAAACCCTTGATTGCTGAAAAATTCATGCGACATCATGACCTATCTGTGAGCCCCTTCATATACTACTGGCTTGTTTAATGATCCCACGACTATGCGATTCAAACTAAATTGCAAAGTTTGGAAATGCCAAAGGAATATTCTAATGTTAAAAGAGACTATGTGACACAAGCTAATCACCAAGTCTGGGAGAAAAAGGGAATATGTCGTTTAAGTTATGCGACTAAGCTACCAAAACATAACACATGACTTAAGTGAAACAAAAAAGGTAATAGCGAAACATAAGCAAAAAAGATGTTAGGGTTTCAAGGTTTTTTTTACACATTCTCATAGATTCAAACTTGAAAACCTGAAAACCTTGGTAGGGATAAGGCAGATGAATTGAGAGAGCTCTGCTTTAAACAGGAAACCAGAGAGAGAAAACCACAAAACTTAGGGAAACTAGCCAAAACTGGGAATACAACCAACAGTGGCTCTAGTGAGGATTGGCTAAACATGATTTATGACAAAGAGCCTCAGAATCTCTAGTTGTAGATCCCAACAAAAGAAACAGAGCATAACACCAAAAATAGGATGGGAAATATTTATAGAACTTAAAAATAGGGAAAGGAAAGGCTACATATGATACATATTTACTTGTGCAATATGTTGATTTTTACTTGAAGAAAGGCTTCAAAAATTGCCCATGCACAGGCAACTCAAAACCTTTTCCCTCCATATTTTTCAACAAATATGAGTCTTTGCCAAAATGTTCTGAAATAATATAAGGTCCTAGCCATAAAGACTCAAATTTCTTGTTTTTACCTCCATCTTCTGCCCTTGCATTCCATTGGAGAACCAAGTCACCAGGCTGAAACCTTCTATTAGTAGCCCTTTTGTCAAACAAATACTTCATTTTTTGTTGTAACCTTATGTTCTCTCTCTGACTATCTCTCCTCGTTTCATCTAATTCTATCAGTTGTATCATCCTGTCTTGCATTGGATTAGAGACATCTAAATGTTCTTCTTGTATGAATTGGTAAACAGGTAGTAAATTGTTAATTGGTAACCTTGCTTGTCAACCATATATCAATTCAAAAGGGGACTTACCAGTTTCCTTTTTGAGTGTTATCCTATTAGCCCAAAGAGCTAATTTCAACTTTGTATGCCTTTTTTTCTTATTTTGTTCCAGAGTCCTTTTTAGTATATTTAATATGCTTTTGTTGCTAGACTTAGCTTGTCCATTAGCCTGTGGGTGATATGGGGATGAGTATGATATTACAATCTCATATCTTTCACAGAAACTTGTCATTTCTTCTGATCTGAAACTCATGGCATTATCCATTACTAATTTACTAGGCACACCAAACCTGGTTAAAATGTTATCCATGAGAAACTCA
The DNA here is from genome assembly GCA_018584345.1 of Thuja plicata. Taxonomy (NCBI): domain Eukaryota; kingdom Viridiplantae; phylum Streptophyta; class Pinopsida; order Cupressales; family Cupressaceae; genus Thuja; species Thuja plicata. Next base: position 1,662,027 of record MU227445.1, read on the forward strand.
GTAACCACCTTGCTTGTTTCTCTCCTAGTAGGGATAGCTTCAATCCACTTAGTAAAGTAATTAGTGGCCACCAATAGCTAGCTATGCCCTGCACTAGATTTCTCTTGAAATTCACCAATAAAATCAATCCCCCACATAGCAAAAGGAGCCTCAATGCTCACTGGATTCAATAACAGAGCTCCTGCAAATTTCAATTTGTTGGAAAACCTCTAACATGGTTGACATTTCTTGACATGAATATACGTATCCTTGAACAAGGTAGGCCAATAATATCCTGACCTCAAAATCTTATGGGCAGTGGTGTTAGCAAAAAAGTGACCTCCACACTCCCCTTTATGCATCTCAGTCAAAACTTTCTCAGCTTGGTGTTTGTCAAGGCACAACAATAGTATATCATTCTTATCTTTCCAAAACAAATCTCCTTGGATCAGAATATACCTTTGAGTTTGTAATTTAAGACTCCTCTTCTGATTCTCAGACAAATGATCAGGGCACTTAGCATTTTTGAGAAAGAAAACAATATCTGCATAATATGGTTTCCTTTCTATACTAGTAATAGCTTGGTCATGTATTTTTGTCTGGTTCAGCTGTACTAAATCCAGGTTCTCTTCTATCATAAGCTTTGCCAGGCCTTGTCCTCTTATTAGTTTGGTGATATTGATTTCAAGGTTGAACTCTTGAATTCTTGTAATCCACTTACATCTCTTACCAGTGACCTCTGACTGTGTAAGGATATCTTTTACTATTGAATGAGGAACATAGGCCTATACCTTGACACAAACCAAGTAGGGCCTAAAAGACTTTACAACCTTCACCAATGCATAAGCCTATTTTTCCATTATTTCATAGTTAAGCTCTGCAGCCTGCAAGGATCTACTATAAAAAGCTATGGGATGTTCAAATCCTTGTTCATCCTTTTGAAGAAAAATGGAAGCAATAGTATGAAAAGAGGCAAATGAAAATAGAGAGAAAGGCTTAGTGTAATTTGGAGATTTAAAAACAGGAGCCTCTTGCATAGCCTCTTTAATTCTTTCAAATGCTTGCTGAGCTTCTTCATCCCAAACAAACCTAGCATCTTTCTTTAGCAATTTTACAATGGGCTTAACAATTTCTGCAAAATTGACTATAAATCTTCTGACAAAATTTATCTTTCCTAAAAAGGATTGCACACCTTTTAAATTCTTTGGAGAAATTACTCTTTGAATTTCTTCCACTCTCTCAGGGTCTATCCTTACCCTTTCTCTGGATACTATATGTCCAAGCAACTTTCCCTCTTTGACTGCAAAGTTACACTTCTTAGGATTCAGTGAAACTCCATATTCTAATGCTTTGTTAAAAATCTTACCCAAGTGGTCACAATGATCAATACCCCTTTTGGAATATGCTGTCAAGTCATCTTGATAAATAACCATGAATAGATCTATAAATTCCTTGAAAGAAACATCCATGGCTCTCTAAAAAGTTTCCCCTGCATTTATTAATCCAAAAGGCATTTTGATATACACATACATTCCCCAAGGAGTGGTAAATGCAGTTTTATACTTCTTTGTTTCTTTAACTAAAGCCTAGTTGTAACCTGAAAAACCATCCATCATGGACAATAATTCACAACCAGTCACTTTATGCAACATTGCTTCCATATTCGGCAGTGAATATTTATCTTTCAATGAAGCAACATTGAGGTTTCTGAAATCAACACATAGTCTGATGTCTCCATTTTTCTTTCTAGCAGGCACTAGATTTGATACCCATGTTGAATGTCTAATGGGCTAGATTATCCCAGCATCTTTGAGTTTCATTAACTCTTGCTGCATCTTGGGAGCCAACAAGGGGTTAATAGGTCTCTGCTTTTGCCTTAATGGCTTCAAATCTGACTTCAAAGGGATCTCATGTTGAAAAAGGTCTTCTCTATATGCTTTCAAGTCATCATATGACCAAGCAAAGACATGTTTGTCTTTTCTCAATAGCTTGATCAGATTTATTCTTACATGAGAATCCAAACCCTTTCCAATATAAACTATTTGAGGATTATTTTCAGATCCTAGGTTTATTTCTTCTAGATCCTCAACATTGGCATTACTCAAATTTGATGTATCATTTTGCTAACTTATAAACAATGCCTCAAGTTCAACCAAACCCCTAGGAATCTGATTAGAACTTAATTAGACAACTTCATTTCCAAAGATATAATATTTTCCATCATCATGTTCCAGTAAGGAACTAAAATCTATACTTTGGTTCTCATAATGATCCAAACATTGCATGAACCTTAAAATATCTTGATCATCCTAGAACACCTGCCAGTTGTATATGTTGTCCGGAACAACTGGTCTTGTTTTGAATTTAAGTATTGATACTCCATGTAAGGTCAAATCATCTTTTTTCACAGCCACATTTCCTAGAAAATCAGCCATAATATTTTTTGACCTTTCTAACTAGTTTATATTAAAAGCATCAAACATTTCAAGTTGATCCCAAATAGCATGTTTGTACATTTTCAATCTATTATTCTTCATAGCATATTTAGATCGGACTTGTGCTACCACCAACTCACCATAAACCTTTAAACATTTTATACCATGTTTGATAGCAATTTCAAGTCCTAAGAATAAAGCCTCATACTCTACAGTATTGTTTGTACATTGGAAATATAATAGAAATGAGTACTTAAAAGTTGTACCTAATGGAGGTATCAACAATACTCCTGCCCTTGATCCTTCTTTAGAGCAAGTACCATCAAAGTACATTTTCCACAATCCATCTTCCTACAAGATTAAATCTCTGTTCAAAGGGTCAGCTTCTTGATCTTTATGTTCATCTTTTTGCATTCTAAAATTTTCCATGTCTATGTCAATGCAACATTTTACATTATTATCCTCATATTTTTCTATCATGTGGGGAGTTCGGCTCTCCCTCAAGACATTAACATTTTCTCTAGCAATTTTGAAAGTAGCATATGATAAATCATTCTGTATACTACCACCCATTGAGGCACTCCATTTTCTTGACAACAACATGCCATAATGAGGAGGTATGTCAACCACAAGAACATTCATAGTCATTACTACATCAGGGAAAACTGCTAGTCTATAAGGCATAGCCTCAATAGTACCAATCACAGGGACCTCTTCAGAATCCATAGCTCTACATCTGCCATGAGGTGTATCAACTTGTAGCCCCATTTCCTTCATGATTTCAACTGGCATAACTGTATTAGAGGCTCCTGAATCAATCATACAATTCTTGAGCATTTTATCATTAATTATTAATGAGAGAAAAAATGGGTCAAAAACTTTTGGAGAAGAAGTTGCATTTAAAAATATTTGAGGGATTTCAGATGTCAACACCTCTACTTCATTTCCCTTGGTAGTTGGCCTCTTAGAAACCTCCATTGGACTTTGAATCTTTATTGTGGGTACACCGTTTAATAATGACATTACTTTTTCCTTATGTTCCTTGATCCTCATCATTTCTAGAAATTGAACATTAACTATCATCTGGGACAGGCATTGACCCATGTCTACTGGAGTATATCTCATATCTGAAAATTTAAATTTATCAATGATAACATCATTTTCCTCATTGTGCTCCTTTTGAACTGACTCCTGAACTACATTTGGCTCTATGGCTTTTGTAACAATCTTAACCTTGTGTTTCTTTACAGTTTCACTAGGTCCTTTTTTCTAAACATACTTAGTGTCTGTCCTATTCTCCTTTATAAATACACCTGAAGGTTGGCTACCAGCACCACCTACCACCCTGTTCCTTAAGTGGTAATTGCTTCTAGCTTTATTTACTAACTCTGCAGTGATTCTAGCCTTCTCTTCATTTGAATCTTTCCTTTTGAGTGGAACATCCTGACCATCTTGAGCATAACATCTTATACTGTCATCAGTTTCATCAGTTTCACTATCAGATAAGATTTGTTGGTGATGATTCTCAATCCTCTTTTGTGAGACATAGGAATCATGATTTTCCTCCTCACAGTTTGAATCAACATCATGGCATGAAAAGGTATTTGTCATACTATGATCACAGTGTTCCCCCTCATCCTTTTTCTATTCCTCACTTGTCCTTAAATCCAAGGAGACAACACAAAATTTGGGGTTATGAGGGGTGTCACAAGCCTCACACCAAGTCTCCTCATTACAGAAATGAACATAATTTCTATGTAAGGGGTCTGGAGTCTTATTGTCTATTTTTTCCCTTTTAGGTGCAATAACAGGCTTTCCATCTTTGAACTGAGTTCCATATGGATGATTTTGCATTCTGTTCTGACGATTGTAAGTAGTATTGTAAGAAGGTCTATTATTCCGAGGAGCCCTATATTCTTTATATTCTGGCTTTTTTAGGTTGCTCTTACTAAACCTTACATCATCCCTTCTATTTAAATTACCAGATACTCTTTTGTTCATTTCAATATTGACTGCTATCTTATAAGCATCAGTAAGAGTCCTGGGGTTTTTATCTCTCAGAGCATATCCCATCTTAGAATTAAAATCATTTAAATAAGTTGCTAGACATACCTCTTCATCTAACTTTATCTTCTGGAATAGTTTGTGCATAGCTCTTTGAAACCTTGTGTTAAACTCAGTAACCTCTTCATTGTAATTTTTCTTGATATTATTGAACTCATTCAATAAAAAGCCTTTATTTGTTTTGTCTCCATACTGATCTTTAAACAATTCAATCAACTCATCCATAGAAACAACAGAGCCATTAGCAAGACTTCTAAACCATTCTCTTGCATCCTCAACTAAGGACTGAACAAATAACTTCATTAATACATCCTCATGGGTGATATTCAAGTCATCAACAAAGTCAATGAATTTCCTTAAATGTGTCTCACATGAAATTACATTATTACTTGCAAACTTTGGGAGCTTATCTCTTATATCACCCACATCTTTAGGAAAAGCATTAGGGTATCCAGGGATACCAACAAAATCAAATTGTTTATACCTCTCAGTATGCAGTGGTTTCCTTAGAAAACCATCATCCTCTTTGGAAGTAGTAGATTTTCCTTTAAAAGTTGTATTATTGTCTGGCCCAGTATAAGAATATTTTGAAGATTGCAAAAAATCTATCTTTTTCTTCATTTCAATTGTTGCAACTTCCATTTGTGCCTTTTCCAACATTTTTTCCATGGTTCTTTCTCAATTCTCAATTTTTCTAAATCAATTTCTAACTTAGACATTTGTTCTACCAAAGGCTTCTGAAGTTTAGGCTCTTGATCTCTATGTTCACCCATCTTTTATTTACCCTTATTTATTTGTAAAGTAGAGGCTTTATGAGTGAATGGTATTTCTTGGTCCTTTTAAGACCTCTCTGTATCTTTCATAGTTTGGTGTTTTGAAAATCTTTTTCTGTTGTTATCAAGATCCTTATGATCATTTATTTTCTTTCTCATTTCTCTTTCCTTTTTCATTTGTTGAACTAAGGCGAGCTGCTTCAAAATAAACTTCTCTTCATTTGCTAGCATATCAGAAGGGGCATCTTCTGAATCTGAACTAGGTGTAGTAATCTCTTCTCTCTCATTTGAAGTAGAAGTGACTGTAGGTGTTTCTAGTACTCTTTTAGCAGCCTCCTCATATTCTGAAATATTTTCATCATGAGAATGCTGATTAGTATTCATATTTCTCTTGATATTAACCTCTTTATCTTTTAAAGGGGTTTCATCCATATTAACTTGATTTCTATTTTTCCTCCAAGAGACTCCTATCCTTGAGGAGGATGGGATTCCCTCATGTAATACCCTTTCAAGATCATTTCTCACCCTTGACCTAGTATTCATTCTGAAAGACATATATTTCTTTTGCACTAATCTCAGGGATGTTTCTTTTAGAGTCGCCACCCAATAACTTTGGATGAATACCTATCAAGAGGGTTCCTTAACAATAACCACAAGTATAATTTGTAGAGAGGTTAAACTTTTAAGTGCCAGAGATTTTGACTACTTAGGCAAGAGATGTTCTGTAGATTCTTAACCAAACTTTAAAATCTCTAATCCCCAGTAGAGTCGCCAAATTGTTAGCATTTTTTCTTGCAATACTTACCTAATAATGACAGTATACCTCATATACTTGCATGCAACCTCTTTTAGGAAAGAGAAAAATCTAATTTCTAAGGATTGGATAATATCCTTCTTCATTTTTGAGCTCCATAGACTCAGGCAGGTTTTACCTTTTAAAGATTATTGATATTTCAGCCTATGTATTTGGTGGATTGTTTAATTCATTGATTATGTACCCGAAACCTCACTATAACAACTTATAAAACACTTTAGAGATTGCAATGATTAGTTTGAAATAGAGTATTATAATCCATGCTATGGTTTTAAGAACATAAACCAATGAGACAAGGTTTTGCATCCTTCTTCCTTTTGATTTTACGAGGGATAACCTAATGATTCACTCTCCGAGGAATCAACAATGTGGACACTGTCCGGCTGACATAAGTCCTTGATGATTTCAGCTCATATGTTTTAGTAACAGATGTGTTTTAATTGTTTTGAATAGTTTTGAAAACCTGGATGATGATAGATTATCAGACCAAAACCTAGATCAGTGCCTATCCTTTGGGTTACAGAGTAAAAAGATTAAAGTCTCACAAAAAAAAAATACTATAAGCTGCCTTACAACCTACATGTAATTAGGATATGTTTCCTTACAAATTATCTAATTACCTCTAAAATACTATATCAAATCTTCAAATACTAATATGCTTCCTAAAACCACTCACAAAACTTAGTTCTTTACATGAAAGAAACTTGTAAGTAATCAAATAGTTACCTTGTAACCAAAATGCTTCAGAGTGCCTTACAACCTTAAGCATAAAAAATCTTACACAGGAAATGAAGAGACAACAATAAAGAAGAGTAAAATTGCACCGTATTTTATTGATGTAATCCTTCTTTCATACATGAAAAAGATTTGAAGCTTGAAAGAACACAGACACAAATTTAGAAAGACTGATTTTACAATATATTTCATCCTCTTTTTAAAATACAACTCTCTTCTATATATATTAGTCTTCAACCATCTTGGAATCCTTTTCAAAAGGATGCTACAAGCTTCGGATGGTCTCATAAAACCTAACCCTAAAACTACAGAAGAGACAAAAGAAAGAGAGAGAAGAAGCAGTGGAATGACCAAGTCAAAAGATGAAAACATATATTCTTTGTTCTTCTCCTGATCTGGTGACTTCAATCTGATAGTATACATGGTAGATGGTAGTATTTATGTTGAGTCTGGATGACCATGCTTTTATATTCACCTACATTCTCCTCTTGTAATAACTGTGCTCTTCATCTTCAATAGTGAGGTGCCAAGTAGTCACCCTTACTCATCGTCCAAGATTTCTTCTTCAACTGCTGGCTTATTTCTCTTGGGTGTGGTCATCAATTCCCATTCTTTCACTTCATCATCTAATGGCCACTTGAAATCTTGAGTACTCTGTATTTGTACCTTCTGCCTATCCCATCTAGCATCAGTGATGTTCTTTACATCTACTAGAAACTTGTTGATGTCAGTTTATGATGAAGGGGACTCCCCTTAATACGACAAGTACACGAAAGAAACAAAGAGAAACAACAAAAATTTGCAGGAACTTCAGAATTACAATATCAAAAGCCACACGGGCATCCCTTATAATAATCTGTAGGATAAAGCCTCAAATAACCACCCAGAACTGCCCTAGAAAAAAACTAAATGCCTCTGAAGATTTTCAACTTGTGATTCCATTTGGCTCCACAAATGTGGAATTAAAAACTTCAAAATTACAATATCAAAAGCCACATGGGCATCCCTTACAATAATTTGTAGGACAAAGCCTCAAATAACCACCCAGAACTGCCCTAGAAAACACCACAGGCCTTCCTTAAATAGGCAATTTTCCACCGCCCGAGAAGGTTCCAGAAATCTAGCCATTAAGGCCGACTACCCTTAGCATTTAATTATTTTTTCACTTTTATTGCAAAAGGGTCGGCTTTAAATATTTACAAAATATGAGATTAGGTAGCCCAACTTCTGGAAGCCATAACTTTTGAACCGTAGCTCCAATTGGCTATTATAATGACTTTTCGGAAAGGGGAGATCGCGATCTACAGTGCTTGCCTAGCGAAGCGCCAGTTAGTTCGGGGTTCAACCTCGATCTAGAGCCTCTAAGGTCCTGAAAATTGAGCTCAAAGGTTTTGCACCCTAAAATCTCAACAGTAAATCCTTAATAACTTCGCCAATACAGATGATCTGGCAATGAAATTCAA
>MU227445.1:1692978-1711697 GCA_018584345.1 Thuja plicata
TGCAATCTATATACATGAAATAATCCAAAAGGTGTGATATACTTACCTCCTTCGGTAATTGTAGTGATAGTTCTGCCATCAAATCATTAACATGTACTCCCGAGCCATTCCAGATACAGATCACACCTATTTCTGCTAGTTGCTTCTGTTGCTGCAAAATGGTATTATTATCCAAAAAGATAGTTTCAAAGTACCGAACATGATTGATCTTACCTGTTTTCTGTTGAGTACTTCTTCTATGTGGAGGCGACTAAGCTGCAGAATTTAAAGCTTTATGAAATAAATCATTGTTACAATCATTATTCATCCTGTTATTGCTATCTAAAAATGATGATTTCCTTTCCATCTTTCTAAGGTGAGGAGGGCAGTATTTTGTATTGTTAGTCATTAAGTCATCGGTGCAACAATCTCTGCCTATTTTTTTAGATTTCCCCCCACAAAAGGGTGGGTTTTTGGAGAGATAGGGGTAGGGCTTTACAAATTTGGAGTGATTCACCTCCATCTTGTGCTGTCGGGCCCTATAGCCCTTATCCCCCAAAACCCCATTCCTTTTGTGTGGGGGTGAGTATATATACCTGCTATTTCCTTCCTTACTAAGCAATTCAAAAGAATTTTTCAAAGATAAACTGAAAGTGCTATGAACTGGCGAGGGCCTTAATACCTTATTCTTACCTTTAACTGTTTTCCATGTATGATCTTGCTTAAATGTGCTCATGGGAGGTGCTTGGGCAGATAAGGTCCTGCCTTCCCCCTTAGCAGATAGGGGATCATCAGTTCTATATTGTAACACATGCCCAGTATTATCTGCCTTAGCGATCCTGTAGCCTAAGACCAGTTTAGCATACCTGGTATTTGCAAAAATTCTTAGCTACCTGTCCAAATATTGGACTGAAAATACCTTTTTCCTTGATTCCCTGCTCCATGAAGGGATAATGTGATTTTCCTTTAGTTCTGTGCCCAAATTCAAAACCCTAGCCGAAACCTTATGCTCTTCTTTCCGTGATCCTTCCTCCATCTTCCTAGATAGTGGAGGATTATTAGGAGATTTATTAGAGGATTTGGTCTGGGCAGGTTCATTGCATGAGTGAAAATGGCAAGCAGATCTGCATCAACATTTTGCTCTGCTTTTTCTTTTTGTTTTGTTATAAATTCGTCCAAGTGTTCATAGGATGGATGCGTTTTCTCTTCTTTTCGACAATCTTTTCTTTTGTGGCCATAGAGCCAACAATTATGACAGTAACTTGAAAATTCCTGTTTCTTTCCTTGATCCTTATCCTTTTTTATGGAGATTTATGCCCTAGTTTTTTCATTGTAATGCCTATCTCCATGCTTCGATTGGCTCAGTTTGGAATGAAAAAGACCTAGGTTTATCTGCCTGTTGTGGAGAGCAGTTTTCCTTTGCCGATGGTAAGTTTGCATTGTTGCTGTTTTGATCGCATCAAGTTTTGCAAATTTTGTTCATTTCTATGGTAGGCCTGGGCAAAAAAATTCAGTATCCTTCTCTTCTTTGTCAAATTGTGGTATCTCCTTTGTCTAGATCTGCCCTTGTTCTATGTTGCAAATTTGCCCCCTATGTCAATTTGAATCTGACCTCTTCAAACCTTGACGCCCTTATATCAGATCTGGGCTTCCTTTGCCAATTTTTAACCTCTATTAATAGCAGCCCCCCCTCAAATTCGGGCCTGGTCTCTAGACTTGAAGTCGCAGCCTCCAGAACGGTTATGCAATTTTGAATTCTCCCTTGATGTAATCACCTTGTCAAAATCTTCTTAAAATTCTGGAAATGATATCTCTAATCAACAAACCCAATTTTAACAATTTTAACCATTAATTTAATGATAGCTTAATAATTTTATTAGAGGAAATTATAGTGGGGAGAATCTAATGTAAAGTTTTAAATTAAACTTAAGGACTTATAATATTATTTTTATGTGGCCAATATATGTGGCAAGTATACTGGACATTATAAAAATAATATTATGAAAGTGCCTTAATCTAGGGTGTTTATAAAACATAGTATCTTTAAGCTATCAACCTACCAGATTTTTCAATCGAATCTTGAAACTAAGTATAGGGAGCCTCTCTCTCCACATCATCAAACTCTATTAAAAAATGAAGGGGATGACACACAAATTCATATAACCTCACCTTGCATAGTCTTTGAATGTTAGCCTAAATTTAATGCTAGGGAAAATCTGTAATTAAATGACACCTTGTGTATCTTTATCTTCAGAAGGAAACCTTTGGTTGAGGGAGGTTGAAACATAGTCATGATTCCCCTTAGACACTCTTGACCTTAATTCCACTTAAAAAAAAAAAAAGTTGTTGCGTTTTTGGGTGCGAATTTTTGGGCATGACACAAGCATTGAAGTTTGATAAGTACTACCCCCTCGTGATCAAAATTGAAATGAGATAGAGGAGAAACAACAAATTGATAAATTTGATCAAATAGAACTAAATATAAGGTTCTTGATTTCAGATGAAAGATATAAGGATCACAGAACCAGGGTAGATCATCAAGCATGAAAGATTATACCCCAAGGTTAAATTAGAAGAAAAGAAGTGGGGTAAAAGCTAATGGAAGATAGAAGTGTTGAAGAGGTGGAAAGAAATGGAGAGAAGAAAGATAATTTGCCTTAAGAAAGAGAATGCCCCAAAATCAATCAACTATTTAAGATAGAAAATTTTGATTGAGATCACGATAGAAGATAAGGAAATGAAGATCTAAACATGACCACAATTGATTAAAAGTCCATAAGAAAGATGAAGGAAAACCCTCTCAAACTCATAATGCAGCCTAAAAATGCAAATCAACATGAAGTCTAACAATGTAAGCTATATAAAAATGCAAAGGTGTACTTGCAATAGAGAAACTGTAACATAATACTTTGTGTTCATCATTCATTAGAGAATGTTAAGGAACTTATTTTCATCATTGGGCCATTATTAACGGACATCGGAAAATCACACAATCATCACTAGTCACAAGTGCAACTATGAAGATATGAATGTGATTTATATCGGATTGGAATGAGGAAAGATTCTAACATAAGCATCAAAGACATAAAGGTCAAGATGACTGTCATGTTAGCTTACCCAATTTAATATAGAAAAACCATGCTCACATCAAGGCATAGAGGCTAGGATGACCAACAGAATGGTTGTGCAAAAATAGTGAAGCATAAAGAAGGAAAAAAATAAAAACATGTTACATGACCTAAGTCCTCTAGCTATGCATCACAGAGAGACTTATGAGACAAGGACACTCAACAAAAATTAATAAGAGCCAGCACCCAAATAAAAGATCATGACATAGATCAAGAATTAAGTGTTGCATTTAAAAATTTAAGTGTGTTAACTAATACTGAGTTCTGAGGATAAGGATTGAATGCTTGCAAGAAAGTAAGATCACATGAAAAAAATAGGTAAGACCAAACTGATAAGTGTTGAAAAACACTCGATGTCAGGGGTTGTATTGAATAATACAGTTGGGGTGATGTTGAAAAACACCATTTGTGAGGTTTCCTAAAGACTAACGCATCCAAGAGACCAAGGCTAACATAGTTGTGCCCCCTAGACAGAGACAAAGACCAATTCCAAACCAAGGCAACAAGGACAAGGCATGATGGAGAAAGGATAAGTGTTGCAGACATGTGCTAAGAAATAGGGGTCCAAAGGCCTCAAGTAGCATTTGTTTCCAAGTTTTCACGACTTGGATTTTATTACAATTTTTTCTCTTTCATTTTTTTCTTTCTTTTTTTCAGGACTTTTTATAATTTTTTTGAATTTTTTGCTACCAAGGCGCCTGTTTCTAGGTTTTCACCAAGGCACTTTTTCTTTTTTTTTTTTTGAATTTTTGGAATATATAATTTTTTGGAGATACATCAAAGTGCCTATTGCTAGGTTTTCACTAAGATGATCATTTTTTTAGGACATTTTTTTATTTTTAGCATTTTTGACAATATATCATTTTTTTGGATTTTTTTAGGATCAATAATTATGTACAAAGGATGACCCCAGACAGAATGGGCATCATGGACAAAACTTATTCAGGTGCATGACATTGATAGGATCACAGAGCTACTCTCCCTCTCTAGTAGACAGTAAATAAACACCTGACCCAAAAGTTGTTGTAATGATGTAAGGTCCAAGCCAATTAGGTTCAAATTTTCCCTTTTGATCTCTATGCTATTGATTCTTATTATTTTCACGTAGGACAAGATCTCCCACTTGGAATTCTCTATGGAAAAAAATTTTGTCGAAGGCTTTGGACATGCACTTTTGATAAACCCTCATATGGTCAAGTGATGCTTGACATTTCTCATCTATAAGTTCTAACTCTTGAAGTCTCATGGTGCGGTAGTCTTCATCTGTAACTAGACCTTTGAGGGAAACTCTAAGTGAAGGAATCTCAACCTCTAAAGGTAACACTGCTTCAACGCCATATGCAAGGAAAAAAGGAGTAGCCCCATTAGGAGTATGAATACTCATTCTATAGGCCCACAAAGTTGGATTTATCTATAAGTGCCAATCTCTACCATTCTTACAAAATATTCTATGCAAGATTTTAAGAATGGTTTTGTTTGATGCCTCTACTTAACCATTTCCTTGTGGGAAATGAATAGAGCACCAATGTTATTTAATCTTGAATTTCTTGCAGAGCTGGTTAAGGTCCTTATTTTTGAACTTGCCTCTGTTGTTAGTGATAATCTCAGAAGGCACTCTATATTGACAAATGATATGGTTCATAATCAATAGAGAGATAGTCTTGCCTGAGGCAACAGAAAGTGGGACAACTTCTACCCATTTAGTGAAGCAATCAGTAGTAGTGATAATAAACTTGTGTCCACCTGATGAGTCAGGATGAATCTATCCAACAACATCAAATGCCCAGCACTGCAATGACCAATGAGATATAGAAGGAATGAGCTCCCTTCTTGGAGCATGTATCAGGTTACCATGTTTTTGGCACTTTTCAAATGACTTTGTAAAAGCTACTGCATCAATCTGCGTTGTAGGACAATAGTACCCTACCCTAAGAAACCTTTAGGCCATGGAAAGACCATTGGAATGTCCCCCAGAGATGCCCTCATGAATGTCAACTAATTCTTGGTAGGACTCTTCCTTTTCTAAGAATCTAATAAGTGTTCCATCTAGACCCCTCCTATACAAATCACCAATGATAAGGGAATGGTGAGAGACATTTTGGGTAAGTTTTCTGCATTCAGACCAGTTAAAGGTTTCAGGTATAATGCCATCATGAAGGTATGAGTAAATGACACCATAACGGGATGACTCATGACCAACAAGGGTACAAATGACATGGCTATCTTGGGAGTCAAAGATAGGGTGATGTAGTTCTTCCACCAGGAATTCAAATCTAGATTCATGCTGCTCTAACTGAAGGAGTGAAGCAAGTGTAGCCATAGCATTAGCTGCTTTGCTTTCTTCTCTAGGGATTGGTTGAAACCTAACAAAGGTGAAGTATCATTTCAAGGAATCAGCCATTTTCTTGTAAGGTACCAGTTTCTTATTTTTTAACTGATATTTAGCATTAACTTGGTTGATTATCAGCTCTGAATCCCCATAAATGTGTAACTCTGTGATTCTCCATTCTATGGCCATCTTAAGTCCATTTGTTAATGTTTCATACTCAAAAATGTTATTTGTACATGGGAATAATAACTTGTAATATTTAGGAATCATTTACCCATGAGGATAAAAAAAAAACACACCTGGTTCAATAAGCACTAAAGATCTATCTTGAAAGTAGCTAGGGATATGATCAAGAACCTCATCCTTAGGCACCTCAGAGAGTTTTTCACCCTTGGATACATCATTTATTTTTACTTTTTTCATTTCTGACACCGCCACAAAGTGGTTTTCGCCATCAGAACTCCTATTCTTTTGATTTTCTTTTCTTTTTATTTTGTGACTAAGGTACTTGATGTCTGGCTCTGTCATGATGGTAGTTGGTTCAATGGTGGAAGAGACTACAACTTCATTGACATTTAGGTAAAAATATATCTCATAGTCATTTTGGAATGTTAAGAGCTCACGTTCTCGATAGCGTTGGGACCAATCAATGAGTTCAGGGTGAACAAGAGGTAAGTCAATGACTGGTTCAAGGTTATAAATGTGAATGATATTATCGTTGGTGACCGAAGAGTCAGAGTCTATCTAGTATCCTTCTAAGCTATGAAAATTAGGATTCATCCTAACAAAGTGAAGAATCATCCACTAAGGCAACACGTGGGTTCAAATCCTCTAATCCTACACATAACTTGTTGGCTACCTCAGGTTGAGAACTATAAGTGCGGATAACATCAATATCTCTATCAACTGTGGAAGAATCTGAGAAGGAGTCCCATTCATACTCATATGAACTTATGTCTGAACTGTGACTAGGATGTTTACACCATGAAGGTTTGGGACATCATGAAGTGGAAGGTCTAGTGTCATCAAGGGTAGAACCTTCTCTTTCCATTAAATGAACAAGATTCTTTCGTTGACATTCTCTGAAAGGATCTTCTACATCTGATTCCTGTTCTAAATTTGCAACTGACACATGCGTGACTGGAACATCTGAATCTCCCCAAAGAAGATTAGTGGAAGGGACCCAATCTTCACACATGTCTTTCTCATTTATCAAACTAGGTATGTATTCTAGTTCATCTTCACTATCTGACTTATAAAGGATAGGAGTAGTGTTCTTATTGCAATTGGCAAAGCCTAGGCCAACCAGCTTCTTGGACTTGCATCCAAAAAGAGCATGATCAAGAGGTTCAACTCTAGCATCCAATCTATGATTAAGAGGGCCATGTCTGGGATAGCCCATCTATTTGACAAAACTATACCTATTGGAGATTTGCCTTTATGCAAATAGTTGAATATATGTTTGTCATTGATGACAACATATAGTATACAGTAGTGAACTGTATTCACTTTTTAGTATGGATATGTAGAAGCCTTGCATGGTTGTTTTTATTTTTCAGACATAGTTACTATACCATGTACATACATGCAGATTTAGATGTTTAGTAATAGTTGAGTTATGTTAGTCTGTTTACCAACCATAGTTTCAGAAGACTATTTTCAGAAAGCCGACAGTAATTTCATTGATTATTCAGTTGTGTCTATCTATGGGATATGCATGTTTAGATTCATGATTAGTTATGAGTCTAGGTTAATTAACCAAAGGCATTAATCATGTTTCATCTGAAGCATGACGTTTGGGTAATTTTGTTGGAGCCAACTTTGTGAAGCGATGCATCTATTCAGTTTGGGTTGCGCAATTCTAATTATGTTGCATGCTTGGTTTGGCTGACAAGAGAAGCATGGAAGGGATTCCTAAAACCAAAAAATATCATATCTTTTGGAGAAGATACTTATAGTAGTTCATTTGAAGATCAACAAGTGTGAATGATAAGAAAAGAGATAGAAGAAAGATAGAACAAAATGCTGATTATTTTTGGACAGTAAAGTCATTTCATTCATTAGACAAAGATCTATGTGAAGAAGTAGTGAAAGAAAACAATACATTGGAACTGATCAAGACAATATGTCTACTTAAATAGTTTATTTTCAGATATAGTGTATGTTTGTTTTACTGAAGGTTGCAGCCTTCACCATATTAAGCAATGAGCTTTTAGACAGTGAGTCCTCACTCCTAACAGGGTTATTTGTAAAATACTCCTAACAGGTTCCAGCCCTTAACCAAGTCACTGTACTTATTGCATTGTAAAGATCGACTCCTAATAGGGTTGTAAGATCTTCTAATAGGGATTATTATACTCAAGTACAGTTCTTTGTGGGTGCTAATTCCCACCGCAGTTTTTACCTAGTTTGGTTTCCCCGTGACCAAAATTGTGTGTTATCTTAAATGTGTATGTGCTTAATGATATTCTATAATTAATTAGAGAAAATAATTAAACTTACTGATAAATGATTCACCCCCCTCTCAGTTATCCCTTGGGACTATTCCAACAATTGGTATCAGAGCCAAGTGCCTTAGAGAGAAAGCCTAACAACTTAAGGTAGATCAGATGGCGTACTTCAGGAAAGAGAGTCCTAAGTTTGATGGAGAGAATTATCTTGACTGGAAGAACAAAATAATAACACATCTTCAGTGCATTGGTTTTGAGATCTATGAGATTTCTACTCATGCAATTGATGTTCCCACCTTGAAAGACCTTGCAGAAGAAGACTCTGCTAATAAACAAAAGGAAGTATTCACCCAAAATGCAATTTCCAAAGAATCCCTAATCAGTGCCCTATGTGACAATGAATTTTCTGAGACCAAGAAGGCAGACAAAGCATATTCAATTTGGAAATACCTAGAAGATATGTTTGAAGGAGACATCCAAGACAAGAATGCATGCATAAAGACTTGGAAGAAAAGATACAACAATTTAGAGATGCTACCTGAAGAAAACATTAGAGCTTACAATCAGAGGATTAATGAAGTAGTCTCAGGAATTAGGAACAATGGTGGAGAAATTTCAGAGGATGATATAATGGACAAACTGATGAAAATATTAACAATAGATTATGAAAGAAAGATAAACATCTTGGATGAAACCATGCAATTCTCAAAGGAATTCAAAAGAGAAACCTTGATCAGCAAAATATCTGCATTTGAGATATCAAGAATGAAGACAAAACCTAAAATAGAAACAACCTTCAAAGCCTCAGTCCATGGTAAGAAATCCTTGAGTATCTCTAGAAATAATGAGAAAGAAGAATTTGATACAGAACTAGAAGAAATCATTGCTATGATTGCTAGGAAGGACAAGAAAGGTAAAGGTAAAGGAAAATATGAAGGACAACTACCGTTCA
The DNA here is from genome assembly GCA_018584345.1 of Thuja plicata. Lineage (NCBI taxonomy): Eukaryota > Viridiplantae > Streptophyta > Pinopsida > Cupressales > Cupressaceae > Thuja > Thuja plicata. The sequence goes on from MU227445.1 coordinate 1,701,817, forward strand.
AATGTTTTTCATTCAACAAAGTTTTCCACTTTGCATCCAAGTGTCCTACAAGAGTCAAGAAGTACAGATCAAATTACCAACCCAAATGCACTAAGGAATGCTATCATGCTAAAGATGGTGTAACTGATGATGATTTAGGAGAAGATGAAATTGGATTCGTTGCAATTAAAGATAATGAAAAAATGATTGATAAAATAGAAATTGAAGATGAAAAGAAAGCACAAGAATTGGCTTTAGTTTCACAAGCTTACATAAAAATAGACTGGATCATAGACAGTGGGTGTTCACATCACATGACAGGAGACAAAGAAATATTTGTACATCTAGACAAGTACAAAGGTGGCATGGTTAGATTTGGAGATAACACTCCCAAACCTGTCATTGGCAGAGGATCTATCACATTAGATGGGAAGAACAAAACATATGATGTTCTGTATGCTGATGGTTTGCATCATAACCTATTAAGTGTTGGACAGTTTCTAGACAAAGGATACCAGTTGGAATTCAAAAACATTAGATGAATTATTAACAACAAATAAGGAGACATGATTGAATCAGGCTCAAAGACCAAAGGTAACATTTTTCAGCTTAACTCTGAAGTAAGTTTTTTTGTTGCAAAAGTGGATAACAGTTGGCTTTGCAAGAAAAGACTTTGTCATATAAATTTTGACAACATAGTGAAGATAAGTAATGTAAAGGCTGTAAGAGACCTTCCTAGTATTGCAAGACCAGTTGATACTATGTGCAAGGAATGTGTGATGGGAAAGCATGTGAGGACCTCATTCAGAAGCAAACAAAACTCTATAGAGAATAAATTAGATATGCATATAGACTTATGTGGACCTACTCAAACAAGATCATACTATGGTGAAAGGTATTTTATTTTATTTGTTGATGATTTCTCTAGGATGATGTGGGTTGCGTTCTTGAAAGAAAAATCAGAAGCTTTTGAGAAATTCAAAATATTCAAAGCTAAAGTTGAAAATGAATCTGGATTAAAGATAAAATGTCTGAGATCTGATAGAGGAGGAGAATTCACCTCTAATAAATTTCTTGAGTACTGCGAAGAACATGGGATCAAAAGACAACTTAGTGCACCCAGAACCCCTCAACAAAATAGAATTACAAAAAGGATAAATAGGATAATACTTGACATAACATGCACTATCATGATTGAAGGGAAAGTTGTGCACACATATTGGAGAGATGCACTCAATACAACAGTCTATACTATCAACAGAATTCAACTAAGACTAGGCGTAGACAAAACACCTTATGAACTTTGGTTTGGTAATGTACCTACAGTGAAATGCTTTAGAATCTTTGGAAGCAAGTGCTACATCAAGAGAGATGATGGTGTTGGGAAATTTGGTGCTAGAAGCAATGAAGGTATTTTTCTTGGTTACTCTACTAAGAGAAAAGCATATAGATGTTTCAATTTAAGGTTGAATAAAATCATTGAGAGTGCACATGTGAAGATTGATGAGAAGTTCATGATTCAAGAGAGATATTATGAATATGCACCTATGATATAAGATGAACCTAGACCAATCAATAAAGATACAGTTATTGAAGAAATGTTTGACTGTATTGATGTATCATACAATAACCCTGAACCATGTAAAGAAGAATCATAGATTATAGATGAGAGTGTCACACCTAATATCTCAAAATACACAACTAAATACCACTCTAAAGAAGATATCATTGTAGATCAGAGCAGTAATGTTTTGACAAGATCCAGAGCAAAAGCTTCAACCATTGATGAAGAGATATGCTTACTTTCACACATTGAACCCTTAAGTGTTGAAGATGCATGCAATGATTCAGATTGGAAAAATGCAATGCAAGAAGAATTAGATCAAATAATAAAGAATGACACATGGGAATTGGTCCCTAGACCTTGTGACAAGAACGTCATTGGAACTAGGTGGATATTAAAAAAAAAAGAATGAATATAGGACAATGATAAGAAATAAAGAAAGATTGGTATGTAAAGGATATTCACAAAGAGAAGGAATTGACTATTCTAATACATTTTCCCATGTGAGAAGACTGGAAGATATAAAGTTATTTTTAGCCTATGCAACATTCAAGAACTTCAAATTATATCAGATGGATGTCAAGTCAGCTTTCCTGAATGATGACTTGAAGGAAGAATTATACATAGAGCAGCCTAAAGGACTCAAACTTTCAGACAAACCAAACATGGTATGCAGATTAAAGAAATTCCTCTATGGACTTAAACAGGCCCCAAGAGCATGGTATGAGAGACTTTATGGCTACTTAAAAAAGGGAGCAACTGATTGCAACTTATTCATCAGAGAGACACCTAAAGGATTACTACTTGTTTCTATCTTTGTTGATGACATTATTTTTGGAGGTAATGACAAGCTTAGTGCAAAATTTACAAAAGAGATGCAGAGTGAATTTGAAATGAGAATGATTGGACCTATAAAATACTTTTTGGGATTAAATGTAAAGCAGACAGACAAAGGTATATTCATAAATCGGTCTAAATATGTAAAGAAGATATTAAATACATTCAAGATGGAAGATTGCAAGCCAGTAAGCACTCCTATGATAATAGGAAGCAAGCTTTCCAAAAATGATGACTCCACAGAAGTTGAAAAAACACTTTACAAGTCCATGATTGGAAAACTCATATATCTCACTCAATCTAGACTAGATATATCTAATGCAGTTGGCATTGTTGGGAGATTTGCAACTGAACCTAAACCGAATCACCTAATGGAAATAAAAAGAATATTCAGATATCTAAAGGGAACTATAGACTATGGTTTATGGTATCCTAATTTAGAAAATGTAGAACTTCATGTGTACACAGATGCAGATTGGGCAGGTTGCATTGATGATAGAAAGAGAACCTCGGGAGGAGCAGTATTTCTTGGAGATAGGCTGGTTACTTGGACAAGTAAGAAGCAAAACTGTATTTCTCAGTCAACAAAAAAAGCTAAGTATGTAGTAGCTGCATTGAATTTCTCAACAATGGTATGGATCAAACAGATGATTAAAGACTTTAAAATTTAGATTGATTATCCCATTGTCATCCATTGTGATAACCCCTGCACTATTAATATGTCAAAGAAACCTGTGATGCATGCAAAGATAAAACACAGAAATAAAATATCACTTTCTAAGAGAAAAATTTGCAGATGGAGAAGTGAAGTAGGACTATGTGAGTTAAAAAGTTGATTTATCAAACATATTCATGAAACTTCTATCAAAAGATACTTTTGAGTATCTCAGGAAGAAGTTGGGAGTAATTCCCTTTCTTGAGTCTAATTAGAACTCACAAAAAATACACCAGTCCTTTATGACTGATGAGTAGTTGACTACTCTACTTCTGGAGTAGTACCTATGCTTATTTGTATTTGGCATCCTTTTCCATTAATGTCAAAGGGGGAGTATATAGTAAGGGGGAGCATATACTCTGGGGGAGTATATAGTCATGAAAATAAAAACACAGTCAGAGAAATTGCAGCAGTGTAGAGGAACCCTTGATGAGGAAATTGAGAATATTGTAAAAAGAAAGAAGAAAATTTTGGATTGATGGTTTTTTTAATCATATGTTTCCATCAATGTCAAAAGGGGAGATTGTTGGAGATTTGCCTTTATGCAAATAGTTGACTGTATGTTTGTCATTGATGACAACATATAGTATACAACAGTGAACTGTATTCACCTTTTAGTATGGATATGTAGAAGCCTTGCACGGTTGTTTTTATGTTTTAGACATAGTTACTATACCATGTACATTGACACAGATTGAGATGTTCAGTAACAATTGAGTTATGTTAGTCTGTTTACCAGCCATAGTTTTAGAAGACTATTTTCAGAAAGTCAACAGTAATTTCATTGATTATTCAGTTGCATCTATCTATGGGATATGTGTGTTCAGATTCATGATTAGTTATGAGTCTAAGTTAATTAACCAAAGGCACTAATCATGTTTCATCCAAAGCATGACATTTGGGTAATTTTGTTGGAGCTGACTATGTGAAGTGATGCGTCTATTCAGTTTGAGTTGCGCAGTTCTAATTATGTTGTGTGCTTGGTTTGGCCAATAAGAGAAGCATGGAAGGGATTCCTAAAGCTAACAAAGATCATATCTTTTGGAGAAGATACTTATAGCAGCTCATTTAAAGATCACCAAGTGTGAATGATAAGAAAAGAGATAGAAGAAGGACAGAATAGAATGTTGATTGTTTTGGGACAGTAAAGTTATTGCATTCATCAGACAAAGATCTATGTGAAGAAGCAGTGATAGAAAAAAATACATTGGAACTGATCAAAATAGTAGGTCTACTTAAATAATTCATTTTCAGATATAGTGTATATCTGTTTTACTGAAGGTTGCAGCCTTCACCATTTTAAGCAGTGAGCTTTTGGACAATGAGTCCTCACCCCTAATTGGGTAATTTGTAAAAGAATCCTAATAGGGTTTGACTCTTAACCAAGTCATTGTAATTATTACATTTTAAAGATCAACTCCTAACATGATTGTAAGATCTTCTAATAGGGATTATTATACTCAAGTATAGTTCTTTGTGGGTGCTAATTCCCACCAGGGTTTTTACCTAGTTTGGTTTCCCCATAACCAAAGTTGTGTGTTATCTTAAAAGTATATGTGCTTAATGATATTCTGTAATTAATTGGAGAAAAGAATTAAACTTACTGATAACTGATTCACCCCCCCTCTCAGTTATCCCTTGGGACTATTCCAAAAATACCCTCTTCCATAAGCCTTAGGAGAGGCAGAGAAGTTCTCATTGTGCATGTATTTCTCTTTTGTATAGATCCAGTCTCTAACAAATGTCCCTTCTTTCTCATCTTGGATAGGCACTGATGATTCTACAAATGTTCAAAATAAAGTCATAGCTGAAGAGGAAGGTTTCTTTTCTTGTGAAGGCTTGCCATAAGACCTAGGTTAAACTGGCAGTGTTGTGAGGGAGTTGAGTTGATACCCCCATGCCAAGGTCTATTGACTTAATCTTGTCTTTACATCTAGCTAAGGTTGCATAAAAATCTTCTGCTTTTCTATTGAGGGGAGCATGAGTTCCTATTGAAATTGAATTAATAGATAAAGTGTTATCCCCAGGTATACAAATCTCTATTCCATTGTAGGGGAACTTAACACATTGATGATAGGTAGATGGCACTACTTGCATATCATGAATCCATGGTCTACCAAATAAGATATTATATGCAAGGGGACCAAAATCAACTATTTGAAATAAAATATCTTTTTCAATAGGGCCAATCCTAATAGGAAGGATGGCCAATCCCTTGGAACTTCTTTTTGCCTCATCATAGGCTTTGATGGTGATCCTTTTCCTGGTATCTATGACTTTTTTAGAATAACCCAACTCTTTCAAAAGATTAAAGGAACAAATATTAAGCCCAACACCCCTATCTATCAACATGCACCTAACATGGGTTCTATGGATCATGAACTCAATATGGAGAGTGAGATTGTGTGGGTGGATCAAAGCTTTATCATCATCCTCTAAAAAGGTAAGGTAATGAGGGCTAGCAATGTGATTAACCATGTTTTCGAATTGATCAAAATCTAAGTTATTGGGGATGTTTTCCATGCGAAAAGCATCCTCAAGGACTTGCTTATGTCTTGGAGACAAATCTAAGAGCTCAAAGGTCAAAATCTAAGATGGGGTTCTTTTCAACTGATTGACAAGACTATATCTCAACATAGGATTAACTATTGGTTTTGAGGTGACATTCTTGGATGCCACTTGCTTAGGTTTACTTGATTGACTCAAATTGGGTCCTCTAATGACAATGGGACCTTGAATTCATGTGACACCAATGAGGGCTTGAAATGACACTCTATAGTTGGGACCCCTTAGCACCATGATGGGTTCTTCATCAAAGAGAGAAGGAGAGTCCATGTCTAGACCATAACTATAGGGATTTTTACCCCTCATCATATTGACATTTTCTTCTAAAAATTCAAGCATGTTGATAGTATTCCCCGCATCTCTGTAAGTGTAATTGATTTCAGCCTTGCCATTCTTATCTTTAGAGGTTTCCCCCTTTTTATACTTGGGCAATGGTTCTTTGAATGCCTTATGATCGGCATTGGTGTTCAATCCATCTATCTTAAGTTTTCCATTGTATATGAGATTGTAGCAATTTTCAATGTCATGTCCAATACCATTATGAAACTTGCAAAAGGCCTTCTCATCCCACCAATGTGGCTTAAGATTTGGTATATAATGTTTTTCAGGATCTTGAGGATGTGCAAGGTTGTTGGCAATAAGTGTTTTCAAGACATCCTCATATGAATCACCAAGCTTTGAAAATTGATGTCTTTCTTTCTTAGGCCTATCTTGGTATCTCGGCTTGCTCTCTTGTTGATTAGATGTATTGAGATTCATGGCTTGAACAACACTAGACAAGTAGAGCATATTTTGATCTTTTGGTTGAGAGGAGTCCACAAATCCATCATTGACCACTTGTTTTTTCCTATTCCAATGCGAATTCTTCCCTTTATCCATGTTAGAGTTGTTATTTTGACCATTGTTGTTGTTGTTTCCATGTTTTGTCAAAATTCCTTGTTCTTTAACAACATCCTCAATCCTACATGTGGTTTCAACCATGGTGTCAAAAGAATAAAAAACCATCTTCCTAACTTCATACTGCATTTTGGAAACCAAGTTGCTAACAAGGATGTCAATATTTTCATTTTCAGGAATAGTCCTAGGGTAGTGAGAGCATTTTTTCCTCCACCTTTGCAAGAAAGTGACAAAGGATTCCCCTTGGTTTTGCTTTAAATTGCATAAGTCCAACATGTTGATTGATCTTGAAAGGTTGTATGCAAAGTGTTGAACAAATATGTGGACAAGCTCTTTAAAAGTCTTAACGGGAGGAGTTATGTTGGTGAACAATTCCATTGCTTGACCCTTAAGACTCCTTGGGAACAATCTCATGAGGTATGAGTCATCTTGATGGAACTAAAAACTTGTGGTACAAAATTGGCACACATGATCATGTTGATCTCCATTCCCATCATACTTGTCATATTGAGGGATCTCAACCTTTCTAGGGAATTCTTTCATGTTAAAACTTTTGTCAAAAGGATTAGGACAAATTGAATCAAGTGAGAATGAATTCTTGGGTGCTAACATATTTTCCATCATGCTCTTAAGTTTTTTGATATCCTCTTCTTGAGATGGACCTTGCTTCTTAATCTTTTTGTCCACATCAAAGTTGTAGGGGACTCTAGCACCCTTGTTCATTAAACTCTCTAGGAACTTGTCTTTGTTTTTCTCTAAATATTTCTCCACATACTGTTGGAAAAGTGGCTCTTGTTGCATTTTCATGAAGTCTTGGGAGGTGAGATAAAAATTTGAGCTACTACCCCCATATTGTGAACCATGATGAGCACATTGTGAAGGCTATCTTGATTTCCTAGGAGGTTTTCATCTCCTATAATGATCATGTCTAGAATCCATTCTTCCTCTAGGGCTAGGAGATCATGATGGTGTTCTTGAATGTCTTCCACTTCATGGAGTCTTACGAGGAGTGGATGGAGGAGATTTGTTTCCACCACTAACACGCATGTTGTTAAATTGATCATTAAGTTGTTGAGCCAAGAGCCTATCTTGCTCCTCTTGGAAGGATTTCTTTTCCATTTCCACCAAATTTTGTCTCTTCAATTATAGGAGTCTAAATTTCTCTTCCTTTTCAGCTTGTTCATCTAGGAAGGCTTTCTTTTCATGCTCAATCCTCTTAAGTCTTTCACTCATGTATCTTGAAGATGTTTTGAGCGGTGAACTTGGTCTTGAATTTCTAAAAAAGTTGTTGGTATAGGTTGCATTGATAGGAGTGTCATAAAGTTCATCCCCTTGGTTCTCATGTTGTGATAACTCATCTTGATAAGCTTTCCTCTTACCTCTCTCAACTCTTTGGTATGCATACAGATATCTAGTTGAGATAAGGGGTGAATTTGGTTGACTTTCATGAGAAGAACCACCAAATGAAATAGCATCTCTATGCTTCACAAATATGTCATCAAGGCGTTTATCCATGTCTTCCCTCTCTCATCAAGTCATTGTGTAAATCATATCCATATCTGATTGAGAAGATGCTAAGGGTGTACCCAACTCACTAAGGTGACTCTTGGAATCAAACCAAACTTCTGAGTTATTCCTACGTGATTGATCAAATATAAGTTCTTTTCCCTTATGTTTTGGTGAGTTTGAACTAAGGGTAATTGGTTGAAGACCACTTGAGGCCATTTTCCTTGATTTACTTGATATCTTGTTGTAACTGGAATGAAAGAAAAGGTACTAGCTAATAGGATGATCCTAAGAAACATTGGTACCAAAATAGGATAGTAAAGGCATTAACTTGTCCAAAATAGACATGGTAAGATAGAATTTGCAAGAGGTATAAATCAACACTGCCACAGAGGTGCCCAATAAATAGGTGAATACCCTAACACATATGGATCAGGAGGATGATTTACCCAAGTTATATTGATTGAAATTGAATTTGTATGAAAGTAAATAGACAAGATATTACCAAAACTCTCCAAGTGTGTTATCAAAGAATCTAAAGGTTTATCTTCTCAACAAGGATGGTTTCTAGCTTACCAACTCCAAGCAAGGTCACTTGTGAAATAAAAGGTTACTAGTTCAAGAGGTCAAAACACAAGAATCCAAAGTGTAAACAAGCTTCTAACAGCGGGGTAAGTGACCTAATCTAATCTGGATCAACCAAGGAAGACTAAAAATGATAGGATAGAAAATTGGGAAAGTTGTAAAAAGTTAGTTTTTCGACTCGAGAACTCAATTTTTGTTCATTTTAATTGACCAACTAGATGCATTAACAGATTTTATCATGAATCAGGAACGCAAGACAACAATCAGGGAGTCCAAGAAAACAAATGTCTTCAAACAATGAGCAAGGGAAAAGCAACCTTGCACATGAAAAAGAATAGTGTCGTAGTCACTAGTACATTTGAGGTCAAATTCTGACGGCCATTTGTCAGATTTCCAACGCTTATTTGTCAGTATTTTGATAGATGAGTTCGTCACCATTTTTGCGTAGGAAATTGTGACAGAAGACACATCTATCAGTTTACCGACACCAGATCATGTCAAAAACTTGCACATGACAACCGCTTCATTATGACATTTCCTGTGGTTCATCTATCGGCACTCCGACACCACAACCTATCAAAAATATACAATCTCTATCAGAAATAACTGTCAAAAACATATCCTTTCTCACATTATAACTGTTGGCATACCGACAGTTGCAACCTAGTTCCAACATATATACTTGTCGGATATATAGCATTACTATCAAAATGTCTGTCAAAAATTTTTTGTTTGCAACATTTTAACTGTCTGAATAGTGACAGTCGTGCAACATTTCTTCGATAGGTTGCCCTGTCAAACATATAGCATTACTATCAGAAGAACTGTCATATATTATGATTCTCTGACATTTTATCTATCGAAGGTATAGCATTGTTGTCAAAAATTCTTTATGAAATGTCAAAAAACTGATGGTTATGCACATTAAAGATAAAAAATCTCAAGAGACCATCATAGGTTCTCTCTTTCTTCAGTCTATATTATTGACAGAATATATTACCTTTCATTATCTCATCAAATCCGGGGATTTGAAAGAATTTAATAGAATATTTTCATGACAACGTATATTATTTAAGTTGATGTTGCATGAATTTATCTACTTCACACACTTGTAGACTATGAGGACGGCGATAAAGAAGCATGGCCATGGTAGGAGATGCTTCTTTATCGCCGTCTTCATAGTATACAAGTGCGCGAAGTAGATAAATTTGTGCAACGTCAACTTAAATAATA
>MU227445.1:1711797-1729114 GCA_018584345.1 Thuja plicata
AGATTCATTAAAGGATACAAAACCCTTCATTTTGGGTTATTGTGTGTGGATTCATCTGCTTTAGCCAAGAAGATCAAGAAGATGGGGCAGGAGGACATTGTGGTAGAAGAAGTATTTAAAGAAGCAATAGAAAATTTTTGAGGAGTTTGGAACAACATTTTAGAATCCATGAATGGTATGGGTAAGGTGACCTTCATTCTTGGTTGTGACTTCAATGAAACATTGGATATGGCTGATAAGAAGAAGGGTCACTTGTTGATAGTGTTCCTTGAGGGAAGGGGGATTGTGAAAGACTTGTTATCATTGTATTTTATATTTCCAATATGTTTGGATGTAGGGCAGACCAGGAGAATGAAGAAACACTCACTGATTGCATGATAACCCGGTTTTGAAGGGTCACTAGTTGAGGGGACAATCAAGGTCTGGATGATTGGGCCATTGGAGGACCCTAGTTCTTTATATTAATTGCTATTAAAATTGGATGCATGGATTTCTTGTGAATTATCGACTGCTATGTACCCTGCAACTGGATCCGTAAATTTGCATATACTTCTCTAGGGTTGTAAGCCACTTAGAGATCAAAATAGAGAAACTAAATAAAAATCGTTCTTTGTCCTATTTCCTTTTAACAAAGTCTCAACTATCAATGATATAATACATTTGATGCCCTAAGATATCAATACAAATGGTGCCTAGATAGAAGCTCATAGGCTGTCCATTTGATAAACATAGTCAACATTTCAAAAAAAAAGGATATCCTTGAGCACAAGCACCAATAACATCAAATAATGGAGTTAAAGCATGTGCTAGGGCACAACATCAGTAGAATGCGGTCATTTCAATGACAACAATATACAATGGTGTCATTAAACACATATGCTAGTAATATAACCAAACGTGAATCTAAACATTTAAATACAGTGAATCGATATCCTTGATCACAAGCACCAATAACATCAAATAATAGAGATAAAGCACTGGCTAGGGAACGACACTAGTAGAATGTGGTCATATCAGAGAGAAAATCCCTCAACAATAAAATTAAATGCATTCGAATATGATGCTAGAGGCTCAAAAGATGAAGAAATCACATACCTTCTCCCGCGCTCAGCTGTCGTTCCTTTTCTCCCGCTCTCCAATCGAAATGAAAATGATGAGGCTATTTCACTTTTTTTTTTAATGTATACCCCGAATCTGTCGGAGTTTCGATGGTCAATTAAACACCCATCAGAATACAGACATCATCGGGGCCTATTACAAAAAAAAACACCAAATTCATAAGAAAAAGTTACCCGTCAGAAACTTCTGTTGAAATTTGGCCCCAAATGTAGTAGTGAGTATTTCTACTCCCTAAAGATTCTACTTGTGTGTATGTTCTCAAAATTTTTTTCAATCACACAGATAGTCCTAGAAAAGAAAAAGCTGGTTGCACTATGGTTCTTAGTAATGGTCAACTCTACAAATTTTACAATCTCAAGTGGGTGAAATCCAATCTCGGCACACCAATGTTTTGACACAGTCTAAGAATTTAATCAATCAGGAGTTGTTGAGGAGATCTGACAACCCAACAAGAGATCACACCTATGGAGATTTCTTCCACAAGGATATTTATATAGTGGTTGTTTCTACCATGACAGAAATTGCTATTACTACTTGAGGTTCCGTCCACGTGGTTTACCCAATAAAGGGAGTGTCCACTACGGTTAACCCTCTCTAACAAGGAAGACTCACAATATGGACCACATGGGGACTTAGTTCGGATTCAAGGGTTCCAATTTTCTGATTCTCCCAAAGGGAAAGGAGCATCTCCTCTAGCCTCTTCACCTCACCTAGACATAGAAAAAAGGATTAATTGACCCACTAATTTGAAATCACCTCACCCAAGGTTTGTATATCAACAACAATGACCACCAATCTCAAGAGAGAAAGTACCATCAAAAGTTGAAGACCAAACCAAGTGAGATAATAAAAAATCCTTCCCTACCTACAAGGGGATCTATCGTTAAGAAGAGCTTCACATATAAGACAAGTGAATGAAGCCCACTCTCTCAAGATAACCACAAATAGTGTTCATAGGGCCTAATTACTATGTGAAACATAAATGCAAGAAAGCAAATCTAGGTTCATTCCTTCAGAGAAAAAATTTGAAATGTGATTTATGAAAGCAAGAAACACTCAAGATAAACACATGAGAGGTTCATTTATATTTCTAAAATCTAAATGTTATAGAGATGCAACAAAATACCTCAATTCCAAAGCAACACACTTAGTAGATTTTACCTTTTGTTTCTTTTGTTGAGCTTTTCCACAAAAGCAAGCCACGAACTCCCCAACAATCAAGATAAACAAACAAGCAAACAAGATATGAAATGTATATTCAACTTATGAAAACCCTAGGGTTAGATCTAAAAATTAATTGTTAGGAGAAATAATAACCAACAAATAATCCAAATGACAACTCACATCATGCATTGAACCATGTGAAAAATAAGTGCAAGCTAATCATTAAATGCCCTTTTTCAATTTTGATTTTTGACCCAATCAACAAGATTGGACCTATATGACATGAATTCGGATCCTAAACCTTAAATGCAGAAAAGAGATGCCTATTAAAAAATAGAGAGCTTTCCAAAATTGTTAGAATTTTAAAAAGATCTTTTCATTTGTGCCCTAGGGAGCCATTTTTCCAAAATAGACTAGTTTTCATAAAGTGACCAAATGAGCTATGATATTGCATCCTAATTTAAAACACAAAGAGTGGACCCCTTTAGAATTTAAAGACCTTTTTGAAAATGTAAAAATTTCCAAAAAATATGCTGATTTGCGCCAAAAATTAATTTTTATCAAAAATAAAGAAAAAATTATAAAAAAAGCAAAATACCTCAGGAAATTCTAAATTTTTTACTGAATCTTCTCAGATATGTCACCAACCTACAAAACAAAATTCAGACTGAAACTCTAAGTCATTTGAGAGATATAATCAAATCTTTGAAAATCTAGGGTTTCCGTCTCCAAGTAAATCTGGACAAGGGGGCTAGCTCCAAAAATAACAAAAACGAGCATGTAAAGGTGGGTTTCCCCACGGTGGGTGCCAAAAAATATGTGCTAAAAATGTGTCACACTTCTATGAATCATTGTATCCAAGATTGATCAAGAATGAGATCTCGAATAGTGACTCATAGCTCTCTATTCATGGAGTGCAAGGGTTTGTAATGGAGGTCCTCAGATTGACCTAGTTTGTGCCCATGCAAGTACACCATAAAATGAGAGATTCAAAGAGAAAAATAAAGAGTGCTAGTCTCCATGATCATCAAGTATGCATGCAAATGAAAGATATTCTATATGATAAAAAAGCAAGAAAGGAAATTAATCTATATGATAACAATGCATGATTATTCTATGAAAGGAAATACAAATGCAAGATTAATCTATGAAAGGAAATATGAATCTAATATAACATGCAAGTGCAAAATTAATCTACATTGATTTCCATGGGGCATGAAAGAAGAAGACAAAAAGAGAGAAGTTGCAATATCCAAGCTCAAGTGCTCAAAATCTCCTCCAAAATTTCTCTTCAAACCTGTAGCATAACAATAGCATGAAAACGATCATTTTTTTTATTATTGATTATTCAAATGAAAAGGAGAGGTTTTCCTTATAAAGAGCAATGGATGGTGGATATTAAGAGGCAAAAAGAAATAAGAAATGGTGGAGATTAAATCTTGGTTGATCCATGTGCTCATATCTTCAAAAGGCAAAATCAAAGGCTATGATTAAGAGACAAAAAACCCACCACTTAAGAAGATGTGTGAAGAAAAGGAACTTTATTTATTTTTATTTATTTAATTTCTTTTTTCAACACAAAGAGGGATTTAAGTGGGGGTTTTATTTAATTAAAAGAGGGATTTTCTTTTAATTAAATAAAACTATTTAATTTAATTAAAAGGGATATTTTAATTAAATGAGATAATATTATTTAATTAAGAGAGATTTTAATTAAATAAGATTATTTTATTTAATAAAAAGGAATTGTTTTCTTTTAATTAAATAAAATAATTAATGAAATGATCAAACCTTAGGAAATATTGAAATAATTGAATTAATTATGATTTGATCAAGGAAATTGATTTGAATTGAAAATGTTGCAAAGCATTGATTCAGGAATTTGATAAATTGATAAATTGATAAGTGGGGTCCCATAGCCTAGGTGACTATTTTAGGGTGCATACATATATAAGTATACTAAAGGGGGATACTATAATCAAGAGGAGTTAATATACATATACCAAGCATGTACAAAGAGGGAGTCACTATGTATAGTAATTTGTATAATAATAATTTTTTGATACTGATGCCAAAGGGGGAGAATGTTACTCCAAATGAGCATTGAAGTTGTCATTAGTATTCAAGAACTCAAAATGGACAGTTGGTAACAGAGTCACAAACATGATAGTCAGTATAATCACTGAAGTGTAGGGTTAACCAAGAGCACTGATCACACCTAGAGTTAACTGAGTGCACTTATTACCAAACATACAGACTTTACCGAGCAGTAGTCTACACCGATATACACTGTATAACCAAAAAAAGTATAACCAAAATACATAGAGTACTCTGAGCACCGAGAGACAACATTAACCGAGTGGACTAGAGGCCACATAAAAGTATGTTATGAAACATCATTCTAGGTAACCACTTTTTTCTGACTTAGATAATGGTTTACAAAGATCGAGGTGAGCATTAAGTATAGATTTACAACATTAATTTTTTATATCTCCTATGTTTAGATGATCAAGGTAAATTATGTACACCATTGATCTTAGGTTAGGGATGTTATTGTAAAGCCCTAATTAGGTCATAGAGGTTTAATATATATAATGTATAAATGTCATTTTTTAATGTATGTTGATCAATCAATGATCAAGTAGCCGCCACACTACAGACATCAGAGATCAGACAAGGATTTTAAGGATAGAGACTACATTACAATAATCTATTATCAGAACAGAGGCAAGGCTACTGAGAAGAATAGAGAAGAAGGTATTATAATTCACATTAAGGTGATATATTTTGTATGCAATTAATGGATCTATATCGACAATATTGAGATTGTATATGTTCAGATCACAATTCTGTTACTTTCTAACAATTGTAACAAACCCCAAAATCTCTTAACAGAGTAGAATCAACCGTCTTTTGTAAATCTCTTAACCAAGTGCACACATACTTTGTGTTGCTAAATCATCTCACAAGGTAGATCTAATCGATCTCATTGTTACTCCTAACAAGGTAAGATCATTAGAAGTGATCAATCTTTGTAATCTTTAACATGCTACTTTGTTTACTATAGAAGTGAAGTTTTGTGGGTCTCATCCCCACCATAGTTTTTACCTTCTAACAAGGGTTTTATACGATACCAAAATACCATTTTCATGAGTACTTAATTTCATTAGTGTGTATTTTTTTTTTACTTTACATGCATTTACATTTTAGCACTTATATTATATGTTTGGTGTATACAATCTACTCTGTCAATTATTATAGAACTAGTGGTTACAAAAATTGGATTAAAAGTTTTTAAGGGTATTGATTCACCTCTCCCCTCTCAGTACACACCTCTCCATTATCCCAACACTTATTTTATATATGAGTAAAGGTGAAAAATGGATAATTGATAGTAGTTTCTCACATCACATGACTGGTAATAAAAGTAAATTTGAAACCTTAAGCAATTGCAAAGGTGGTAGTGTTAAGTTTGGTAATGAAAAACCATGTCGTGTCAAAGGAAAAGGATCAATAAAACTGATTGATTGTTGGAATTATTGGAATGATGTACTGAGAGGGGAGGGGTGAATCAGTACCTCTAAAACTTTTTATGTGATTATCTCATTAACCTTTGTGTCATCAATTTTGTATATTCACCTATCTATCTATTCATCTTTCTTTATGTATGTGGAATCATAATATAAGTTCTTTACATGTGTAAACATTCAAGAAACATTCATGAAAATAAATAACACATAACACAATATATGATATCGCAGAAAACTCCTGTTGGGAAGTAAATACTACGGTGGGGATGTCTACCCACAAAACTTCACTATCTGCAGATAAGAAGGGAGCCGGTTAAGGCTTACAATTTGATCACTTCTGATGATCTACCTTGTTAGGAGTATTAGAGTGGAGACCTGTTAGGATCTACTTCACTTGAAGCTTTAGCAATACTATTAGGTGTGCACTCTGTTAAGAGATTTATCAAAGAACTGTTAAGTCCACCTTCTACAAAAGGATTTCTGATGTGATGCACTTGTTAGAATGTAACTACAATATAAATGTTGATCTGATAGTATATGCAATCTCTAATTGTTGATAATAGATCCTGTAAAGCTTACAATATATATGTAATCACCTTGAGTGATTTGAATAATACCTTGTCTCTGCTCGTCGGTAGCCTTGTTTGTGTTCTTGATAACTGATATGATCTATTTCTAAACTTTGCATCAATTCACTTCTTCTTCTTAGATTCTCTCCATGGCTACAATCATTTATCAACTCATTACCTATTACAAATTATTGAACATCTATATATACTAGTTTCTAGGTCCATTCTTGATTCACGCTTTTCAAATTAACTCTAGATCCAAGGTTTACAACTTGACCTTGATCTTTAGTTAGGTATGTTTTAGATCCGTTGAGATGCTTTAAAACATTTACAATATGCTTGCCTGACCCTCAAGTAATGTTTTAAAACAAACTAAAATCCTATAAATAGAATTGCAATGTTTTATCTGACGTGGAAAGTCAGATCCACTTTTTGCGGGTTCTATAACTGACTGTCGGTTCTAATGGTCGGGTTTCTCTGCCAATCTATCGATTTTCTTTCATACTTTTCTCTATCGGTCTTTTTCTCTGTCGGTGTCCCTATTTTGAACTATTCATTAGGTTACTTGCCTTTTATGTTCTTTCAGTGATGTTCACAAAACTGTACCATCGGTGATGTTCACAAAACTATACCATCGGTGATGTCCTTTATGATTTGTCATCGATTCATCACTTGTCAGTGTTCATCAGGCAATTCTGTACTTAGCATTTTTATGTCAAGCACTATCATCTTGTTGGTTATGCATGTATGCTGTCCATTGGTTATGCCAATACTGATGACCTTTATCATGTTTTTCACTTAAGTATACTAATGGAAAAACTTAATGTCATCAATCTCCCCCTTTGACATTAGTATCAAAAACAGATATGTGCAACATACTTAATGTATTAGTATGTACACCTATGTATACTTCTTCCTTAGTCATTTTTCTTTTTGTCATGAAATGACTCCCCCTATGCATATGCCAGTAAGTGTAAGGTTATGTACATATCTATTTTTTACATATTCATGTTGTACATACAATATGCATATCCTTTTCTCTTTCTGCTAATGTATTATATTGTACATATGTACTATTCATTCCTCCTTTTTTAATAATAAAGGCAAAGGTACTTACAACTTTTCAAAAATGTGTGAGTGTGAGGCTTTTATTTCCTCCATCATATTCTCCCATTTATCCTTTAAATTATCTAGAGCCATGTGCTCAAGTGATATCCTCACATGCATATCGTAGATGTTGTCTACCACAGACATCTCCAGGGTTGCTATCAGATTTCTTGCATCTGTAATGTGTTGTTGCAGAGTAGTGAGGTTTGGCAATATGTGAGCCTGCAGCTTTGTAACCTCATTTCTATACTATGTCTCTGCATCCCATATCTCTCATCTTAATCTGTTTACCTCTATGATCTTGGCATGATGCAACTTTATTCTATTTGCATCAGAGGTTAAATTTTGTGCACTCGCTGTCAGATCTGAATCTAGCTGGGACAAATTTTCACTATTCTCCTTCGTGAAATTCTCAAGTGTGCACAATTTTTGAAATAAGGTAATAGCTTCGGCAATCATAGGTTCTAATTGAATTTTTAATTTAGAGAGCTTTACCTTGTTCTCTGCCACTTCTTGGATGATCTTCTCAATGAGTTTGTGTTGATAGTTCTTTTCAGCCCATTCTTCCATTGCCTACTCTGCATCTAGACTTTGAGTAGTGATGGCATCGGTAAGAACTACAATTTTCTCCATGACTGATATGCCATCTTCAAATTTTTTATCAGGAACAATTTGATGTAGTATATCCCAAGCTTTATCAAGTGCTTGGGATTCCCTATGTGCCTTTTTCATTTTCTCCTATATAGCTTTTCTTTGGCATATCACTCCAAAATTTTGAAGTTCTTTAGTATCCAAAGCAGATACATCCCACTTGGGTATTTCAATTACCTCATCAAGTCTTACTGCTAAGATGTCTTTCTTCATTACTTTCTTCTTCTTCTTCTTTGGTTGAGAGATAGATTGGTGAACTACCATTTGTAGATCTTGAGATTGGATAGATTTGGTTGGCGAAGGTCAAGAAGATGAAGCTTCTTGTTTCTTCTGTTTAGAGTCCACTTGTTGGTTGTGTGAAGAAATCTCTTCATTGGACTTTGGTGTATCAACAAATTTTTCTTCCTTTTGCTTCATGTTGTCATCTTGCTTAACTTCTTCACTTTTTTCTTTCTCTTCAACCTTTCTCAATGTATCATCTTTGTTAATATATTCTCCTTTGTCCTTTTCAAGAGACAACTCTTTCTGAGTGTCGGTTGCATCTTTCATCTCTGTGTCTGTATCCTTCTTTGTGTTCGATGCATCCTTATTTTCTTCATTTCCTATGTCCTTTGGTATATCATCATCTTTCTTAGATGATTTCTCCTGACTTGAATCAATATCAATAGCTTCTATTAATATTTTCATGTTGATCGGTGTATTTTCCTCTGTAGTGGTATTAAGTGTTTCCTATCCATCAGTATTACCTTGTGCAATAGTGATATCTTCATCTTTTTGTACTTCTTCTACAGGGTCTTTTCCTGTAATGTCATTAATGAAATTATCTAACCATGTTTCAGCATTAACATCCTCATTTAAGTTACCTTTTATTGTCAATTCTTCTTTTGTAACTTCTGCTTCATTATTCAAATCAATGTGAATTGGGCTCGGTGGATTTTGGCTTTCTTCACTTTGAGTTTTGTCAAGATTAGTGTCGGGCCATACCTCATCTATAACTTCAGTATGTTTAGGGCCTATTGTATAACTCTCTTCTTTGTCCAATTCCACTGATGAGTCATCCTGTACATTTTTGATGATGATGTGTTCTTTCTCTGGGCTAGCTTCCTTAGTGGGCTTGTTAAGTATCTTGCACCACTTTTTAATGTTGTCTTGATCTAGCTCAATTAGCTTCCCCTTGAGAAATTTGTATGCTCTCATTTTGGGTGAGAACTCCTTTTCATACTTTTTCATCATTTCACTTATCTCTTCCTTCTTTGAATCAAAAGGTATAAGCGTAACAAGTACTCTTTCTCTTATTTCTTTTTCTTGGTGAAGTGCAAATGTCCATCTTGCAGACAATCTCTTTGTTAGCTCCTTGGGAATGTCATATTCTGAGAATTGAAGTGGAACATAATGGTGTTTGCACATTTTAGATATTATAGCTTCTTCCATTTTGCTTTGATCCCATGGATCAAATTTCAACCATTTCCTAATGTTAGGATCAGAGATAGATGGTGATTCTAAAATGTTTTTACATATTTCATCAATTATCTTTGGAATCAAGGGTTCTTTCCCTTTTTTCACATCTATGTCAGCTTCATCCATAGCTGAGTCTTCTAGATCTTCTCTAGTTCTATTAAGCTTCCTCCTTTTGGTCTATTTTTCCTTTGGTGAGACCAGTTTCCTCTTGTATGTTCTCACTTTTCCTTTCTTTAACGGTGAAGGAGTTGCTTCCTTTGAAGTTTTTCTTCTTGTTCTTGAAGCAGCAGTTGTTCTTGATTTCTTGGGTGGAGGACGAGGTGGTGAATCTGACTGTGTGGCTTGTGTATCACTCTTTTCTATATCTCCACGGATGGGTGAATAGCCCTCAATTTCTTCCTCCTTTCTGTTTGTTTCCTCTTCACCTTCTTCTATAACTACAAATTTATTGCTTAAGTCCTTTACCATCTTGTTCTTCTTGTTTACAATATTCTTGAAAACAAGATCTGATTTGATTTTTGGTTTGGCCTCTTCATAAGTGCCAAATATTGGTTGCTTTCTATCCACTAGTTCATTCAATAGTGCCTGGATGCACTTATTAGCTTGTCCTATTTTGATCTCATAATCTAATGGTGACAACCAATATTTTCTAGGTACTACTAGTTTGATATAGGTAAAATCAGTACCTACCATAAAACATATGTCATCCTTGTGTTATTCTATCAAAATCTCAGGTATCCTAGTTCTATCTTGCATCTTTTCATTAAATCCTTTGAAATACTCATTCATTAGGTCATCAAAATCTGTACCTAATGATTCCATGTGCTCACATATCTGTATGGTGACTGGTTTTTTTGTGTCCCATACTACTTTGCCTATGGAAGGAAAGTTTTCTTCAAAGTAAAAGAATATGCACATAATTAGAGAACCAAACTTACAAGTGTTTGTTCTTGAAGACCTTATGGTGTTCATGTTCTCCTCAAGTTGAGTTAACAATATTTCTGCAAGATCCATCTTCTTTCCTTCTTTGATGATCTTGTAGGCTATGCTAATAGAATTGCTTGCTATGTTGTTCATTTTTATGGCCTGAAAGATCTTATATCCTATCACACATGCACCAAACTTAAGTTCCTCATCAGTGATGGTGTTAACCTTGAGACCTCTTTTGTCTGATTTTGCACCTATCAACTTTTCTACCTCCTTCAAGGATGGGTGCTTGTGACCTTTTGGCTTGTCAGTTGTGGAATATCCAGTAATCGCATGAATAACATATTTTTTTATTTGTTTAGGCTCATTAAGCCATAATGTTTGGTTATGCATTCTGCTAAGAACTATTCGTATCCATTCTGTCTTAAAAACCCTAGGAAAGTGTAATGCATTTGTGAGACCTTTTACTTCCAGATGCTTGTGCTCTTCTTTCAGGTTTCTAGATTCATCACTTAGTGCCCTATAGGAATTGTCTAGGTCTAGATCTCCTAATTCCAAGATCTTGCAATGAATATAGGACCTTACGTCCTCTACCATCCAAACCCTAGGTGGGATTCTGGAGAATGCTCCAGGATCATCGGGTTGCGATGCAATTTCTAGGTGTAACTTGTATTTAGGTTCAACACAAGTACTGTTGCTGATAAGATTAATCGTTCTCTTCTTATCCTCTTTCATTTTTGTTGTTCTTGAAGTAGATGCCATCGTATTTTGAAATTTAGGGCTTTTCATAAATAAATAGTGCAGTCGGTGATTGTAGGTACTTACTGAATCTCTTGGATCGCTCGTGAATCTATTGAGTAGTGTTTGAATCTTGCTAAGGTCTCACTTCAATTTGCTCTTCAATCGCTCTACTTAGCTCTACTTTCTTTCTTGA
Organism: Thuja plicata; assembly: GCA_018584345.1. Taxonomy (NCBI): domain Eukaryota; kingdom Viridiplantae; phylum Streptophyta; class Pinopsida; order Cupressales; family Cupressaceae; genus Thuja; species Thuja plicata. Next base: position 1,723,257 of record MU227445.1, read on the forward strand.
AAATTGCAGGTGTGAAATGAGTTTTTCCATCATGCTTTTATAACTTTTGTGCCCTAAGTTGTCATTAATGCCCCAAAACTTGTCGGTCTATAAGGACTGAGTTTGTCAGTTGAGGCATAAATAACATCGTCGGTGTAAGTGCAAAGTTTTGGAGTAGCTAGCAGCTTTTGTGATTTCACCAATGATTGTTGGAAGAATGGTGATGACAACTTTTGTCAGCTCAAAGATCACCGATGTCTGTTGGTTACACTAAGTGACTTGGATTTTGTGTAATGCCCGATAAATTTCAGTAAGTAGTGTCAACTTTACTGTGTGTGTTCACCGATGCTTATTTGGACCCATTAACAGATGGAATTTTTTTTCAACAATATTACAAGTAACAATATAGTGCATCTTCAATAATGCTAACTTTGTCAATATTATCAATGTGTAATGGAACTGATGCATAATATAACTTGTCATAATGCAGCTCCATACTTACTTGTGCAATTTATTTGGAGATAGTGATGCCACTAGATCCATTGGATGGGGCATCATCATTTGCATTACTTGTTATAGCACCTCCAATGTTTGTGGATTTTACCCACATCTTGTTTCTCATCTTCTTAATGTCATCAATGGTGTTTCCAATGGGATAAGTGCTTGTTTCTGTCAGTCGATCTTTGCAATCTTTTATCACATGTCCAAACTTATGACAATGTAAACATGCCATACCTAGATTGAACCATCCTCTTGGTCTTCTAGTCCATTTTATCATACAACTAGAAGATATATGACCATACCTTCCACATGATGTGCAATTTACCCATGTGTTATAGTCCCAAACATATGAGTTACCTACTCTTGTCGGTTTGTAGCCATTATCAGGTTATTTTGGTGTCTATGATTTCTTGTTCTTTTTCCAGTACTCCTAATATGTATGTCCATTAATTTTGTAGATAGGAAAGTATTTTTCCATGTAGGTTTCCTTCTTTGGATTTGTCACCTTGGATATGCATTCAAATGCTTTGTGTCCTTTCTTGTGACATTTATAACAATTACCAATGAAAGTAGATTGTGATTGAGGAATACCTTTCATTTTGTTTCTGCAAATGTTTGAGGTGTGGCCTAGTTTTCCACAGTGATTTCATGATAGCTTCTTGGTTTTTGGAGTTGCATAAATATTCCTTTGATCTAATTGATTAGATGATTCTCCATTTTTGGTGTACCCTATTCCTGTGTAGTTGTTGAATCTTCTTTGTCCGTCAAGAAAATCATCCATTCTTTTAATGCTATCTTCAGCTTTCTTGATTAATTCATTGTGCTGATTCTGAATTCTGACTTCATGCTTTAGCTTCTCATTCTCTTCTCTTAGCTCACCGATGATCTGTATTCTTTCAATGAGTTCAGTGTTTAATCTATTTGCTTCTTGACTCATAAGAATAATCTGATTAGTAATCTCATGGTGATGATCAGTAAGTCTTTGAATCTCTGATTCTTTTTCTTGTAGCTTCTCAGTGATTTTTCTCCTATCATCAATAGCCAATGTTCTCTCTGATTCAACTTTTCTTGAGTCATTTAGGACATTAATCATTTTTACCATCTAAGTCTCTTGACCGATTTGCAGCATCTTGATTTTCTCTATCAGATGTAGATTGACTTCTTGTAGACTTCTGATCTCTTCTACTGATGCTTTCTTGTAGCGGATTCAGCTGAGTTGAAGTAATATGGGATCTCCTCTTCTTGATAATCTTTCTCATTAAGCCTAGTTTCCATAATATTTCTTTCATCAAGAAACTTTCTCATTCTTACTCTCACCTCTTTGTATTGCTCATAGTAAATCTGAATTTGTAACTGCTCATTCTCAATAGTCTTGTCCAGTCTATACTTTTCCATTGTATTGATCTTTTCTCTTAAGTCTTTAAGCTTTTCAAGAAAGAGACTTAGCTCTGATACCAATTGTTGGAATTATTGGAAAGATGTACTGAGAGGGGAGGGGTGAATCAATACCTCTAAATTTTTTTATGTGATTGGCCCATTAACCTTTGTGTCATCAGTTTTGTATATTCACCTATCTATCTATTCATCTTTCTTTATGCATGTGGAATCATAATATAATTTCTTTACATGTGTAAACATTCAAGAAACATTCATGAAAATAAATAACACATAACACAAGATATGATATGGCAGAAAACTCCTGCTAGGAAGTAAAAACTGCGGTGGGGATGTCTACCCACAAAAATTCACTATCTGCAGATAAGAAGGGAGTCAGTTAAGGCTTACAATTTGATCACTTCTGATGATATACCATGTTAGGAGAATTAGACTGGAGACTTGTTAGGATCTACTTCATTTGAAGCTTTAGCAACACCGTTAGGTGTGCACTCTGTTAAGATATTTATCAAAAAATTGTTAAGTCCACCTTCTACAAAAGGATTTATGATGTGATGCACTTGTTAGAATGCAACTACAATATAAATGTTGATCTGATAGTATATGCAATCTCTAATTTATTATAACAGATCCTGTAAAGCTTACAATATATATGTAATCACCTTGAGTGATTTGAATAATACCTTGTCTCTGCTCATCAGTAGTCTTGTCTATGTCCTTGATAACTGATATGATCTATTTCTAAACTTTGCATCAATTCACTTCTTCTTCTTAGATTCTCTCCATGGATGTAATAATTTATCAACTCATTACCTATTGAAAATGATTGAACATCTATATATACTAGTTTTGAGGTCCATTCTTGATTCACACTTTTCAGATCAACTCTAGATCCAAGGTTTACAACTTGACCTTGATCTTTAGTTAGTTATGTTTTAGATCCATTAGGATGCTTTAAAACATTTACAATATTATTGCTTGACCCTCAAGTAATGTTTTAAAATAAACTAAAATCCTATAAATAGAATTACAATGTTTTATTTGACGGGGAAAGTCAGATCCACTTTTTGCGGGTTTTGTAACTGACTGCCGGTTCTGATGGTCGGGTTTCTCTATTAGTCTGTCAGTTTTCTTTCATAATTTTCTTTGTCAGACTTCTAGTCTGTTAGTGTCCCTATTTTGAACTATTCATTGGGTTCCTTGCATTTTCTATTTTGTTGGTGATGTTCACAAAACTGTACCGTTGGTGATGTCCTTTATGATTTGTCGTCGATTCATCACTTGTCAGTGTTTGTCAGGCAATTCTGTACTTAGCATTTTTATGTGAAGCATTGTCATCTCGTTGGTTATGCATGTATGCTATCCATCAATTATGCCTATACCGATGACCTTTATCATATTTTTCACTTAAGTATACTAATGGAAAAACTTAATGTCATCACTGATAAGATCACATGTGATAATGTTTATTGGGTTGAAGGACTAAACTATAATTTATTGAGTGTTTCTCAATTGAATTATTTAGGATACCGAGTTGAGTTCCATCACAGAAAAGCTAAAATCTATGATGCTACTGGTGAACTGATTGGAAGTGGAGAGAAAATAAGAGGTAATTTTTTTTATCTAGATTTATCTAATAAGACATGTTTGTTTGTACAATATGATGATATATGGTTATGGAATAAGAGGTTATGTCATGTGAACTTTGACAATTTGGTAAAAATTAGTAAGATGAAAAGAGTAAGAAGGTTACCAAGATTGAAGAAACCTGATAATGTTGTGTAAGCGATGTTAGTTGGGAAAAATGAAAAAAATCTAGTTTTAAGAGAAAAACCTATACTTATGATGATATTTTGGAATTGGTTCATACTGACCTTTGTGGACCTATTGGTGTGCAAAGCTATCGAGGTGATAAATATTTCATATAGTTTGTTGATGATTACTCAATAATGATGACTGTAATGTTTCTCAAAGAAAAATCTGATGCTTTTCAATTGTTTAAGTGGTATTTGGGAAAACTTGAAAAAGAGATAGGTAAGAGCTTGAGATGTCTGAGATCTGACAGAGGAGGAGAGTTTATATCTAATGAGTTCAACCTATTATGCAATGACAGAGGAATTAAAATATAGATGTATACTCCAAGGACTCCCCCATAGAATAGCATAGCCGAGGGAAGGAATAGATCAATAATAGATTGTGCTAAAAAACCGATGATAGAAAAGAATGTTGCACAAAAGTACTGGAGAGAAGTTGTAATTATAATAGTCTATACCTTGAACTGAGTACAAGTCAAGAAGGGTACTGATGTTATACCTTATGAGTTATGGTATGGTTATGCACCTAATGTAAAATATTTTATAGTTTTTGGGAGGAAATGTTATATAATGAAGGATGATAGAAATGGAAAACTTGATGGTAAGAGTGATGAAGGCATATTCCTAGGTTATTCCACTAAGAGAAAATCATATAAGTGTTTGAATTCTAACACTAACAAAGCTTTAGAAAGTGAAAATATTAGAATTGATGAATATGTAGAAACAAATGAAGTGGAATGCAAGCAAGAACCTAGAGACTACAAATATTTCATTTACATGAATGAAGGAGAGCTCAACAGTTTGCCTAAATTGAAAAAAGAAGCTGCCAAGAAACAAGAAGAAAATGCCGATGTCATGCCCAAAAGTTGGGCAAAAACACACGAACAAAATTTTTAAAAAGAACGCATAAGAATGGAATACTAAAGTTACACTAAGGTAACATGCGCATGCAACACAGAGGTAGTTGACCGAAAGTCAACTAGAGTTGTCCCAAGGTCCTCAATACACTGGAAAGGTGAAAGGAACAACTAGGGTTCGCACAGACTCAAGGGAAGAGTTGCGCACGCAAACCGAGGAGCTTTGACTAAAAGTCAACTAGGGTTGACCAAAAGTCAAACACCCCCTGAAGAACATGAGGAAGGGACTCAAGGGTCTACTAAGCACCGAGGAAAAATAAGGAGCGCAAAACGAGACAGTTGACCCAAAAAGTCAACTAGGTTGACCAAAAAAGTCAACCCTCTCAAAAAGGAACGAAACTGAAACCCTAGGTTCCAGAGTGCACAGGGATCACCTGGCGCGAAAATTACATCAATCGGACAAGGTTTGACTACGGTTGACCATAAGTCAACCGGGCTCGAGGCGGGTCAAAGGTAGCGATAATGTCTATAAAAGATGTATATCGCGAAGCAAAGGGGTTGTAATGACCCCCAAATCGATACATCAATAACTGAGTTGAAATAATTTTTAACTGAATAATTTAATAAGGTAATTAACGCTTTAAATCTTATATTTATATATCTCTGTTCAACATTACTAACAAAAGAAAATTAATCCCCTATCATTATTTAATTAACATGCGACATTTAAACTTAATCGATAAATAAAATCACGTATTTCTAAGCTAGTTCTTATTTTAAAGAAATTCCTTCCAAGGACGACTGAAACTAAATAACATTAGCTAATCAAAAGAAAATGATAAATTAATTACAACATAAATAAATAAATCTACTATAAACCACTTAGATTTAACATTAAATAAATTACCTCTCAAGACTAATAAATTAAATCTAACTTCTAAAGTAGTAAATCTAATATATACAAAAAAAAACACTCTACTCTTAACATTAAAATATATCTTTATATAAAACAACTTATAATTTAATTCTTACTACTAAAAAAAACTTAATCTCAAATGAATTAAATTCCTAATACTAAAAGCAAAATTCATATATAATTAATAAATATAAATCAAATCTTTAATGCAATCTAATCTAGGATAACGAATCTATTGTGAAAAATGAAATAACATAATTTAAAAACAATTTATATTAAATTTTAATAAAACAAATTCTATTTACATAATTTCTAACCTAAAATAACAATTCCAATCTAATCTAAAAATGAATCTAATATACAAAAAAAATAAAATCTAATCTATTTGCATTATTA